>APFE030036645.1:45707-158604 GCA_000404065.3 Pinus taeda
TACATAGTATATTATATATTGTAAATATATATTTTTCTATTTAAAAATTGAAATGCATTATAACTCTCTAAATTTAACTAGACACTTGTCACACATGCAAAAATAAAGGTATAATACAAAAACATATTTCAAACAGGTAGAGTGCCGTGGAGCCCACAACTTTACCATCTGCCTCCCTCTCGTCCTTCATGCATACCCAACGGCTTTACGTCTTTACCTCTGTTTCTTTTGAATGTCCAGCATTACAAGGCTTAACCCTGAACCCACGTTAACCCTGAACTCAACTCGCTCTTAGACAACTGCCTGTGTGGAATGATAAATAATGCTAGATCACTACCACACTAAAAACTGAAATTTATTGAGTTTTCATTTATCCCAAAGTTTTTAAAAACCAAAATTTGAGTTTGTGTTTATCTCAAGGTTTTTAAAATCCAAAGTTTGAATTTGTTTATCCAATAACCAAAGTAAATTTTTCTTATCATAGTTTAAACAATTTAGCAGTGTGATATTGCCATTTGGCTATTACTAAAGCAATGTTAATCGGCAGGTATTTTGTTGCATCGCAACCTTGTTAAGATTAATCACCTCTATTATACTACATCTACATGAATTTCCCCAATTCATAACTATTTTTATATTTTGCTAATGTAACATATTTAATAAGACAATTTACTTTGATATATCAATTTAATTAAAATATAATTTAAATGAAAATATAATACAATAACAACATTATTTATCTTTAAACACTAAATTAAAAAGTATTAATGAAGGTGAAAGTGTAATATAAACCATAATGGTTTAAAATGTGTTTTAAAATAACAACACATGAATTATCTTTCATAACAAACCTTCTATATTCTTAATTGCTTTTAAAGTGTCATCATCCTAAATTCTCTTTTACAACATTTTTTTAATTTTAATTATTTTTTATAGTAGTTAAATTTCTATAAAATAGTACATTTATAAACACGAATTGGAAATGAACCACCTGCACATAGTAAGGAAAATAGAAAACAAATTATTGAAAGAAGAGCCCCATTTAAATTACACGGTCCTAGTATACAAAAACTACACTTCATGTGTTCCAAAACCCAACAAAGAATTTCATTCAAAATTCATAACCAAATCGAGAGGAAGGTCTCGATATTATAGTTATATAAGAATTCTAAAAAAGGAAAAATAACCCAAATATTGAAGCCATAATAGAATTTAACAATGTTGCAATGCCCTTAAGGGATCTTGTTGACTCAATACGCATTTCACCCTTAAAAAAATGCTGCAGACTATACAATTAGGTTAACTGCGGCATGTACCCGTAAATTTGGAGGCACTTTGGAGTGAGGATGAAAGAACCGAGAACCTGGAAAGAGAAAAAAATCTGAGACTATTAGCTGTTGTCGCCACGCATGACCTGAGGAAAAAGCTACCTTAAAAAAAAAATGCATATTACCTGACAGGATGAGGGTTTGGTTGAATGTCAGAACACGAACAAAAATTCTTGAATAGGCTCTCATGCTACCTTCCCTCTTCCCTCAACACTACGTAATTGACATTCAAAGTGCTATTACGTAATTGACATTCAAAGTTCTATTAGAATAATTGAGGGAGGAATCGAACTACAGTTTCAATAATGTTAACAGCCATGAGATTCTAGCATCACTGGGGAGCAGAATAGCTATGCCAGATGAAAGTGAAAGATGAGAAAAATTACCACAACTACCACGAATGATTAACACCATTCGATTAGAACCCTAGTGATGATCGGTAGAAATTCAGCCATGTTTCGAGGAGAGAATTAAAGCACCCTAAGCCTTAACTCTTCGTAAGACATTCGAGATTCAACCTCCTTAAATGATATTTCATCTAGGAAGACCTTAAATGATATTTCATCTAGGAAGATACAGTGTAGATGACCATGGACGGTGGTGCTTTTGAGCCCAAAATCACTTGGAAGTGGACGCTTAAAAACTTTGCATAAAATAGTTTACTTGCCCAAAATCACTTGTTCGGGCATTTGTTTCGAAAAACTTACGATAAAATAACTTGTCCCAGTGGAAATAACATCGGGGCACCTGAGGCCTGCAATAAGAGGTTGAATTCACAAGTTTGGTTATAAGTTTTTTACACAGAAATTTCCACGGATAAACTTTGGTTTAACAGGAAATGTAACGAATATATTTATAGGTCAAACTGATTTAATCGCTGGTCAACGCGATATCCATCGCTAATAGTCCCAGGGAGGGACTAATAAGGATTTTAAAATGTATAAGCCTTAGATTACTTCTTTAAATAAGGATTTTAAAATGTATGTGGCATTTATATTGTTCCTTTAAATAAGGATTTCTTTATTTAAAAATGTATATATTTTTTTTAATATGATTGAAAATTAATTAATGAATTAACATGGATAATATAATAATTGTTAGAATATGTAATTTTTATTTGTCTTAATTGTGTTTTTTATTTAAAGGAGTCTGTTTTTATTGTTTCTATTGTGTTTTCTAGATTTGTGTGTGGTTAAGATATTCTCTCCATTAACAAATTGTGTGTCCAAAATAGTGTATCCAAAATAGTTTCAGTATAGTGACACAACACTTCATTGTAACCTTATTTGATTAATGTGAATATACAGATTTCCTTCCTTTTGGAGCGGCGGTGGTTCTTGGATCTTGGAGCGGTCTGTGGAGCGGCTCTACACGTTTTTGGGCATTGGGCATTGATATTTTGTGTGACCGGTTTTTCAATTTTGTGTGAGCCACTGTCCAATAGCTCGAGTCGCCACAGAGTCCGACCTGATCGCCGAGACCAGTTCTGGCGAGGTACTGTACATTGGTTTTGCTTGATTGGTCATTGTATGGAGAGAGGGTGGATGAGGCCACTGAGAAGCACAAAGTCCTCGAAGGTTGGCTATGATTTTCTGTCAACGGAGGTGTTGGAACGCTGGTAGTTGTGGTGCGTGTGGAAGGCAACCGTGCCACCGTTATGTCGGCAACCCCAAACTAGTTTGAGCCTACCATCTCTTGGAGAGAATCTGTATCCGATCAGACCGACCTTCCCATCTATTTCAATACAAAACACAGACCCTTTGCAGACTTTGTTGTATTAGATCCATATCATCTGTCGAGCTATCGATTTGTCGTCGAGTGAGTGAGTTTATCTGCTCCAATGGTGGAGTGAGTTGACCTGTCAAACAAATTAGGAGTTGTTGCATTGATCGAGCCCTTGAAGCTACGCAAAGGTAGAAGATCTATTAAGCTTATTGGGTGAAGCGATCCTGGTGTGGTATGTTGTGAAGAGTTGATGTCCAATTCGTGATCTGACCTGTGTGTTGCTGCATGCTGCAAGAGAAGGTATATACCTCCCCGCCTATGTGAGGCTCACAGAAGAAGAGATCAACGAATGATAAACGAGATTTATCTTAATCGAAATCAAGCATAGCGGCTAAATCATTTGCTGTCGAATCATTAACTGCTGAACCGTGCCAGAACTAGAGTTGGAGTGGAGCTGACCTGAAGCACAGTGTCGTGTGGGCTCTACTACTTCACAGATTCTGTTGTTTGTTGCGTTAAATCTGATTTTGACTTTGTGAACATTTGAGGTGTTCTCGTACAACCTGGGACAAGATCTCCAATGCTGCTATGTTGAGTTGCTAAGCATAGTGTTGCGTGAAGGGGCCGGGAACTTAATATTGAAAGAACCCAGTAAGGGCTTAATGGGTTACATCGAATTAGAGTTGTTTAAGGGTCGTAGTACCTTGCATTCTTATTTTATGAAGTGTTTAAAACTTTTCATGTCATTCATGTAAATCTGGTTAAAAAAAAAATTGGATGTGTTTTGTGACAATTACTCTGGCTAACTAGTGTCACGAGTTTGAATCTATGTTGGAATTGGCTATTCTAAAAATAGACAAATTTATTTTCAGGAATCATTGGTTAACTCAAAATGGTAGCATTAGAGATTAGAGGATGATGGGCAATCGAGTTTGTGTGAATTAGTGCGAATTTGTGGGATAGACTCACTAGCATGATGCATCATGAGTCACACATATTAATTGTAAGCAAGTTTAGGATGTTTTGTAGTGGTCTTTATAATGTATATACTGTAACTCCAAGAGTTGGAGTGTGAAATGTAACCCTGATTTACCTACAGAGTTTTATTGGCTACTTTAGAGCCTTAATGGCTATAGAGCCTTTGAGGCTACAATGCCCCAATGGCAACATATGAGCCTCAGTGCTCACAGTTTCAGTGTCTAGGTGGTTGGGAGTGACATACCTTACTCACAGGAGAAATTTATTTCTGCAGAGCTCGAAGCATATCTCCAGCTTAGCATAATGCATGGTTAAGGGTGAGCCGATGAAACCCATGATGATGGTATCAGGGGGGATTTACAGGTACAAGTACATGTATGTAGTTATAATGGTTAACAGAACCATGTACGCGAAGGACGTCCTACAAAACTAGCTATTGGTACCCATGCATTCCGAAGGATGGTTACTCCTTTATATGGACATGAACATATTCTTTTGTTATGTTTGACCACAATTAAACTTTGCAGATTGATATCGAGACAAGTACTCATTAAGGGAGTGTGTTGGAACATGTAATTACTAGTTGTCTCAGTTGTGTTCTTTCTATCTAGAGGAGTGTGTTCCTATTGTGTTTCCCGTGTGGTTGAGATATTCTCTCAACCAAAAGACTGTGTGTCCAAGATAGTTTCCCCATCTTGAGGCAACACTTCATATATTTATTTGTAACATTATTTGATTAATGTGAATATACATATTTCCTTTATGGAAATTTAACAATAATTGAGTTTTACCATCAATTATTTATTTTTTTGGAATAAATTTGACATTACAAAAAAAATTACTTTATTGTTTAAAATATTTCAGTTTTATTTTTCTTGTGTTTTATTACATATAGTCTTATTATTATGTAATCATTACGTTTAGTTAATGCAACGCATCGTCAAATTAGTATGAACTATTAATGAAATATTTATTTCTTTATTATTTTTTACTTAAACATGTTATTAAAGTTTATAAAAAAAAAAAGCATTCACAAATAGAGTTTTCATTATTTCTATCTAGGCAAAGATAATGAAATCATAAATTTTCTTGCGATTTTAATTACAATTTTTATGAATATAAAGTTGTATATATTTTTCACTCTAATTTAACTATATTTAAACTAAGCAAGTCGTTATGTAGCCCTTGTTCAAATGTGAGAACTAGTTCATACCATTCAAAATTCAATAATTAAACAACGCAACACGAAGTGCCAACTATGTAGCCTTGTTTAAATATGTTCACATTAGTACATTCTTATTTCATATTGGTTATCACGTCGCAAATGATATGTTATAAATAAAAATCCAAAAAAATCACTCGTATTTGTAGCATACTCACCTTAAATTGGTACATCACATGGTCATTTCAAAACAAACTTGGTTGAAAACTCCGATATGATTCTTAATGAGTTTTTATTCAACAAGCAAGCTTTGATATGATGGTTTGATGTGCCAATTTAAACTTTGTAAGCTCTATACATATAAAATTTCCTTGTTGATGACGCTGCATGGAATGGTAGTTATGTGGTGAATTATTCCACTTGTAAGGATCTCTTACAGACTGCTAGTTTTAGGTACACTATTAGTGGGCATCCAATTGAGGTTACTATTTTATCTACCTAAACAACAAAATTGGGTTGTCATTGTGGCACTTTAGAGTTGATTGCAAGAACTCTAAGGGCACTTATAAATTTGAAGCTTGTAGCTCATTTTTCTGACCATTTCATCGACACAGAGAACTATAGATCTAGAAGGAAAGAATAATGAAATAGCCCTGTAATAGTACGATATAGTATGAATTTTTGAGAATGGATATTGAGATTAGAAGGAGTGTTGAAGCATTGGCTTCTATTTTATTGTTTTTTTTGGTACCATAGTTGTCAATCTCTTAGAAACCTCATATTGAGGCCTAACGTGTTCACAATTCCTATGCAACCCAAGGGATAAGAGGTCCACCTTACTAGATACTCATTGGGTGTGGGCCAATGTAGACAAAACTTCTCAGAGAGGCTCTTACACAACCTACGCAAAATATTTCCCATAACATTGATCCTAGAGTCACACCATAGTTCCATAAGTGGTGTCAGATATATGATTTTATCTATCATTCATTCTCTTTTGTTTAAAGAATTCTTTTATTTTCATATGTTCCTCAGGTAGGCAACAACCTACTAGAATCTACAACATATACTCTCTGCTAGTTGTTCGGAATTTTGCACTAGTGTCAAGGTTGAAAAAGGGGTTGCTAAATAGTTTGAAATTTATTTCTGATCCATATTTGGTAATTTGTTTGTGTTCAGGAGAGACATTTTTCCATTGGAATGGGACCCGTTCAAGGTTGTACATTGCTGACCCAAAACATTTGAAAGAAGTTTTATCAAACAAGTTTGGACACTATGACAAGCAGACCCTCAGGCCTCTTATGTTGTCTCTATTGGGTTAGGGGTTGGTCTTGATACAAGGATTGAAGTGGTTTAATCACAGGAGGATTTTAAACCTTAGCTTTCATATTGATAAACTTAAGGCTTGGGTTCTTGGAATGGACTATAATCATTATAGGAGTATAATACGATGTGATAATGGATGAACAACTATGACAGTTTATGGAGTAATGAATTGGAGATTTTAATAGTATATAACCACCTTATATGTTTAATATTATTAAACGTAGGTTTGTTGTAGACTAAAAAAAGTGTTTCCTTAGATGTACATACCAGGAAAAAAATATTCTACGCTTATAATTTGAAAATACCAGGTTGATGCAGACCTTGAAAGCCACCATGGGAGTGGTCTGCAAAGGAGCGATGGGAGCGAGGGTTCTGAATAGGGAGTGACGAGAGCGAGCTGGTAACAATGGAGGGGAAAGGAAGGGGGAGCTCCACTCCCTCCTACAGTTAGGTAGTAGCAGATAGAAACGAGGATGCGGGTTCGAAACGATTCAAAAATCCAATGGAGGCAGAAACAGAGAAAATAAGTAAAAAAAAAGATGGAAAGCAGCAAACCTCATGAACAGGAGGAGAATCACAAGGAATTCATAAGAGAGAAGAAGACAGGCGATAGTGGTCAGAGAACTAAGCACAAGATTGTAACTTGACCCTATAAACCCAGGTCTACTATAAAACCCCCGGTTGTCCTAAATGTTCCTGCGCTACAAGCGCACAAGGATCACATGGCAACATATGTGGTCATATGCAAATTTATGGGAATATGGCCAATGGAGAAGGCTTTGTACACATGGATAATAAATTACTAGAAGCCAAAGGGAGAAATAACCCTTCATCTTGGGTCCAAGGGTTTCTTTACAATGGTTTTCACAAACCTAGAAGATAAAGACAAAGTGTTCGAAGGAGGACCATATTTCTATGCTGCTGCAAGACTCTGCATGTGACCATGGGTGACGCAGTTTGTCCTAGAGCGAGAAACATTCACGTCGGTACTAGTATGGATTAGACTCTACTCCCTAAATTTAGATTATTGGTTGTCTGAAACCTTAAAAGCCATAGGAAATAAATTAGGTCATTTTTTAAAAATATTGGACGCCACTCTGCGAGGCAAATATACCTCCTTCGCTTGCATATGTGTAGAAATGGACCTATCGGGAGCACTTCCAGATGAGATTATTCTAGAAGTATATGATGAAGAATGGGTGCAGGCAGTGGACTATGAACATATCCCATTCAGATGTCGTAAATGTCATGAACATGGGCACCTCTTCAGAGACTTCCCACTTAATAAATTGGAGGAGAACATGAAAACCAACACAGGCAAAGATCCTAAAGGCTTTACCAGGGTGGGAGGTAGAGGGAAAGGAGGGGGAAAAAAGTACCAAAAGAAACCTAGTGAGGGTAAGAAACGAAGTCATAACAGATTCAAGATTTTATAAGAAGAAGGTGGGAACAATGGAATGGACAAGGCACCAAAGGATAATCATGCAGAGAAGGAAATAGATGAGAGCATGGAGGTCACACATGAGAACAATAAACTAAGGGAGGATCTACCAAGAAATATGGAACTGGGTAGGGATCATGAGATGACCCCAAGTGAAGTTGGTATAGAGGACCATGAACTACAGGAGATTCCTGAGAGGGAGAATCTGGATCTAGAAAAGTTCCTGGAGCAGGGAACCAATAGAGGTGTAGATTCTCTAACACAAGAGGAGTTTGATAGAGTACAATAGCTATTTCTCTGGAGATCTCAGGCAAAGGCTTCTGGAATCAAAAGGAACCATGAAAACCAAGAAAATAGAGGGGTAAAACTAATGGAGGTAACATCAGGATATTCTACCAAGAACCCAGGCAGGAAAAGAGGAAGGAAGAGATAGAATGAGCTACTAACAAAGTGTGGGAAACTCATGATTAACTCAGGCAAGATGAAAGATCTTACTAGTTACTCATTTACAAACCTTTCATAATGAAGCTCACGACCTGGAATATTAGGGTCTAAGAAGTAAATGAAAACAAATAAATCTTAGCAATAGAATAAAAGAAGAAAAACCAAATATGGTGTTTATACAGGAAACAAAATGTTCAATAGAAAATCAGAGAGAACATAGCAAATGGCTTATTAAGTACGAGTATCTAGAAGTCAAAGCAAACAACACAACAAGAGGAATTCTCACTCTTTGGAATCCCCAAGAATTTGGAATCTTGGATGTTGAAGCATCCAGGAATTACCTTTCATTGGTTATCCAACCTTTGGGTGATAAGGAACTCTATATGATCACAAATGTCTATGGTCCTCAAAAACTTGAAGACAAACTCAAGCTACTCACCTCATTGGAGGAGCTGAGAGAGAGACATCATGTTATGCCCTAGATTTTGGGAGGGGACTTCAACATGATCAGATTTCTAACAAAAAAAAAAGGTGGGACCAAGATTTTAGGTAGGGATTCCATTGCCTTCCAAAACTTCTTAAAAAATATGAGGCTGGTGGATATGGAGACAATAAATGGCACCTTCACATGGAACAATAAGAGGGGAGGGGCTTCTCAAGTTGCCTCTAAACTAGACATATTCATAATCTCGGAGGACATATTTCTCACTAGCCTTGACTTGACTACTTTAATCCTTCCTTTCGGAGGCTCAAATCATTGGCTTATCAATATTGAAGCTACTTTTATAGGCACTCCAAGGAACAAACCTTTCAGGTTTGAAAATTTCTGGCTAACTCACCCTGACTTCATCACTAACATTGGAAAATGGTGGGTGGAAGTCATGCCTGTTCAATGCACGAAGATGTTACTACTACAACAGATACTAAAACACATCAAACTCAGGCTTAAAGAATGGAACAAAAATGAGTTTGGAAATATTTTCAAAGCCAAAAGAGAAGTTGAACAAAAACTTAAGGGAATTAACCAAATCCTCATCATATATGGCTTTACCGAGGAAATGAAGATGCAAGCTGACTCTCTTCAACAAGAATGGGAGAACAGATGCCAGCAAGAGGAAATCTTCTAGAGACAGAAAGCGAGAGTGAAATGGATTAAATAAGGGGAAAGAAATACAAGGTTTTTTCACAAGTCAACCATGGATCATAGGGCTCATAACAAGATTGTAAAACTCAAAGATACTCAAGGGAAATAGCTAAGCATCCACAAAGAAATGGAGTTTGTTCTGGTACAACATTGTCAAAGCATAGCTGAGGATCCTCTCTCAGACAAATCACAATTCATTAACAGCTTCACACAACACATTCCAAAACTAGTAACTAGGGAAGACAATTACAATCTCAACAGGCCAGTGATGGAAGAGGAGGTCAATGAAGTCATCAAAGAGATGCAAAATAGGAAATCTCTAGGCCCGGATGGTTTCAATGCAGACTTCTTTAAAACATGTTGTGAAATAGTCAAACAAGATATCCTTGATGTAGTGGAGGATTCTAGAAAATCAAAAACAGTTTTAAGGGCGATCAATGCATCTTTCATAGCATTAATCCCAAAGTAGGAAAAAGCTATGACACCCGATAGATATAGACCCATAGCATTGTGCAATGTGGTGTACAAAATTATTTCTAAAGTAATTGCAAACAGACTCAAACCCCTTATTCCAACTCTTGTGTCTGAGGAGCAAATTGGATATGTGGAAGGAAGGCAAATTCTCAACAACATCATTCAAGCTCACAAGGTGGTTCATTCTCTCAAGAGAAATAAGCATGCGGGTATGATTATACAACTTGACCTAGAGAAAGCTTATGATAAGCTAAGTTGGTCATACACTAGGGAGGTACTAAAAGCTTATGACTTCGACCACAACTGAATAAGATGGGTAAAGGCCCTTATTACCACAGCTAGCTTTTCAATCCTTCTTAATGGCTCTCCATCCAGAACATTCGGGCCTTCGAGAGGCCTCAGACAAGGGGATCCGCTTTCCCCCTTCCTCTTTATTCTCATGATGGAAGGTTTAGGAAAAGTGATCAACTCAGCCAAGGTGGAAGGAAAAATCCAAGGTCTCAAACTAACCATGAATGGGGACTTTTATCACCCCAAGAAACTCTCCTAGGTTGTATCTCGAAGATGCTCGGAAACATTACAAAACTCAACTTAATGTTGGAAATGGATGAATGGAAGGAATGATGCTTGTTCAAGCTAGATAACCACTTCTACTATGCTTAATTCCAGACATGGGTGAACACCCCCAGACTACAAGGCTTTAGACCACCAATTACCCACAGTGTAAGGAATTAGGTGAACATGGAGAATACTGACCACACCAGCAGATGCACAAGACCATGTGATGGGCAACTGCAACCAGTAAAGAGGTCTACGTATCTATTTCCTAATGCACAGACAGGATGACAACTCTTTGGCACTAAATAAACAAAAACTTGCATAACACATCCAATGATACATACTAGACTTCAACACAGAGGCAGGATGACAACCCCTCTAATGCTAAACATCCAGAGTACATGAAAACTGCATAACAGGCACAACCTAGAACAAAATAGAAGTGGATAGTGAGAAATTAACAGCAAAAGAAGCTTGTATTAGCTGAAAATGAAGACCAAATGCTGCAAGTATCAAAGTAGTTACAGTTTCCAAAAGTTGAACCTTACATCAAAATAACAACCATCATCCCTACTTACATCTGTTTACTGGATATATATAGAGTTTGATTACAAAGATGTCTTCTGTTCTATGCGTGGAGGGGTCATAATGGACCACCAACCGCTTTAACTCTCTGATGGAGTCTTTGGTGTAGTCTGCTTGCTTTAGTAAGCAAAATTGATCTTCTTGGATGCTCTGTTGTACTCCTCGAGCAGGTGAAGTGTCCTATGGGAGAAATTCCATAACTATTGAATGAATTCAACTTCTCGAGGCATGTCCTTTCTCTTCTCGGCCATTCTGTTTCTTGAATGCAGTTGTTGGAGATAAAATGTGTTGGGTACTTGGTAGATGGTCATTGTTGTCCTTCAGGTGCATGACATGACCAGGGTGTGTTGACTTCATGGAGGATGTATGAGCGGGCAGAGGATAGATATCAACCGTTGGATTGCACAGATGAACGAAGGGTATTGGTGTACAGAAGATATCAGAATATATGAGAGCGGGGAGATCACAGGCCGTTGGATCTCGGGCAGGAAGATCCAGCGGTCGCTAGGTGCGGAAGATGCACGGGGTCTATTTGGCAGGGGGAGCGAGGTTAAGCGATAAGAGGTAATTCTCGCACCGCTTTTGGGAGGGAAGCGGTAAATGTACAACGGCCAGCAATCACAATCATCGCGTGACACGTGGCAGATGGGATAGGACATGATCGCGAATTAACGCGCAGGCGGTTCTCGGGATCGAGAGGAGCGAATACCTTTGGATTGTGAGGCAGACGAGTAGACAGCGGGGTTTAACTTCACATACTTTTTTTGACTAATGTGACAGGGAAAGAACTGGATTGGTGGAGAGGATGAATGACCACGATTGAAAGGTAAGGGAGGATCACGGGAGTGACAATCAATGGTTGCAACTAAATGCGATGAGTTATGAAAGCACCAAGTTATATGCTCGAGTCTTATGGTAGGTTTGAACTTCACACTTAGGACTGGGGCTAAAAAGGGTCTTTGTCAGATTTCAGAGGGTTTATTCGAGGAATGGAGAGGTTTCAGGGGTGAATGGGAAGGGGGAAATAGAGCAAATGACCAAATGCGAGCTTTTCTTTGAAGGCAATCGAGAAGACCAAGCTTGTCTCCGACCTTAGAAAATCTTCATTGTATAGCAGAGCTAACACTGGCTACTTTTGGGGATGAGATCCTTCCTGTGAGGTCTCAAGAACCTGCAGACCAATGTATTTCCGATGAAAACAAATTAGCAAAATTCCTAGTGCTCCATTGGGCATGGAGTCTGACTAAACCTACACTAAAATCTGATGGAATAAAATATTTACAATGTTAAGGCCGAAAGACCTTAAATCACGAAAATTTTCAGAAAACGCCCATTAACCGGGCCATCAAAAACTGCTTCTCCTTCCATGCTTTCCAACATGAAGATATTGTTCCCTTGGACTTGAGAAATGATAAAAGGCCTTGTCTAGAAAACATCAAACTTCCCATGGTTGCCTTTCTTTTCTTTCAGTGCATCCCACTTCAGAACCAAGTCTCCAACCTGAAAATTATCTATTTTTGTCCTCAGGTCAAAAGCATCCTTGTAGACTTTTCAACCAGTTGTTCTCTTATTTGGTGTACCTCTGCTAAATCAGTGATCCTTTTTGCCATGTTCTCTTACTCATTCTGTTTTGGTTGCAGGAACTTTGCCACAGGGAGAATTAACTGAATTGGGAATACAGCCTCAGTGCCATACACCAGCTTGAATAGAGAATTCCCTATGGATCTCTTAATGGTCACTCTGTCAGCCCACAGTGCATACTTGAGCTTCGAATCCCAATTCTTTTTGTTGTCCTCCAACGGCTTTTTGATTATCCTTATTAGGCTTTTGTTGGAGGATTCTGCTAGACCATTTCCTTAGGGTAATATGAGGTGGAATGAACCAATTTAATACCCATTGAATTGCACATGTTCACCAATTCTTTCGTCTTGAAGGCTGCTACATTATCTGTGACTAATTTATGTGGACATCCAAACCTGGTTATGATATGCTCTGTCAAAAACTTCATGACCACATTATGATCAACCTTCCTGGTAGGGATTGCTTCAATCCACTTAGTGAAATAGTCAGTGGCTACTAATATCCATCTGTGCTGGTCATTGGAATGTGGGTTGACTTCTCCAATGAAATCCAAGCCCCACTGCGGAAAGGGCCATTATCATGTATAGGTTTTAAGGGCAGGGATTTCAACTATTGTCTCACTTCAAATCTTTGGCACCTGTCACAAGATTTGACAAATAAAAATACATTAGAAAACAAGGTGGGCCAATAGTACCCAGCGCTGAGGATTTTTTGGGCTGTAGTTTTCCATTAATGGTGTCCTCCACACATGGTGAAATGAAACTTCTGCATAACCTCCATTGATTTCTCTTTGTCCAGACACCTCAAAAGCATTCCAGATGGGTCCCTCCAATAGAGCAGATTTTTGTGGATGCAATATTTAGCTACCCTTGACTTTGAGTAAAGCCTGGGGAGATTTCTCGCTTTAGCAAGAAATTAACTATTGTAGAATACCAATCACAAGAAGCTAGATTTTCTTCCACTGACTGCTTTCTCTCTGGTTCAGCTGCTTCTTCTTCTTCTGTTTGACCACTTTCTGCATCTGTGCTTATGAGATTTATGTCCAATGTTCTGCAATTTTCTTCAGCTAATAGTCTGGCAAGGCCTTGACCTCTGACAAGCTTAGTGGGCTTCAGTTCTATATTAAATTCAATCAACTTTGCAATCCATTTAGCCCTTCTTCCATCAACATCAAGTTGTGTTAAGACATCTTTTATTGCAGCAGAGGGTACATATGCAATTATCTTGGAATGGAGAATATAAACTCTGAAGGCTTTCAAATATTTGATAAGAGCATATGCTTGTTTCTCAATAATGTCATACCTCAACTTAGCATCCCTTAAGGTTTTGCTGAAAAATGCCACTAGATGCTCTGAGCCTTCTTCATCTGCTTGCAACAAAACTGTTGCAAGGGTGTCATTAGAGGCAAAAGAAAATATATGGAACTCCTTGCTGTAATTTGAACTAATTAAAGTAGGAGCCTCCATAATAGCTTTTTTAATGGAATCAAATGATTTTCTTGCTACATCGGTCCATTTGATCTCTGACCCCTTTTTCAACATGGAGGTAATATGCTTCACCAGCTCTGCAAAATTTGGTACAAACCTCCTCACAAAATTAACCTTACCCAGAAAGGATTGGATATCCTTCTTTGATCTCAGGACAGAGAAAGTCTGTATTGCCTTTACTCTTTCTGGGTCAATTTGAACACCTGCAGCAGAAACAATATGTCTTAACAGCTTGCCTTCTTCTAAAGCAAACTGCGACTTTTTAGGATTGACTGAAATCCCAAACCTTCTGCACTTTAGGAACACCTTCTTCAAATGTTGTAAATGGTCATGATGACTGCTAGAGTATATTGTTATATCATCAAGGTAGATAAGGGCAAACTTATCCTTCTCTCCCACAAATGTTATATCCATAGCTCTCTGAAAGGTGGCTCCAGCATTCATCAGCCCAAAAGGCATCTTGGAATACATAAAAGTGCCCCAAGGAGTGGTGAATGCAATCTTCTATTGATCATCTGGATGTACAACAACATGATTATACCCTGAAAATCCATCTAGGAAAGACATCACTTTAGCTCCTAAGACCTTTTGCAACAAAGGCTCCATCTTGGGTAGAGGGTAGTTGTCTTTCTTAGAGCATTTGTTTAAGTTTCTAAAATCAACACAGAGCCCGATTTCTCCACTTTTCTTCCTCACCACTACTAGGTTGGCTACCCACTTGGAATATCTAAGAGGGACTCTGATTTTGGTAGCCAATAACTTCTTGATTTATTTTTCAATTAGAGGAAGGAGCAAGGGGTTTATTGGTCTCAGCTTCTGCCTGAAAGGTATGGTGTCTTTCTCTAGAGGAATTTTATGCTAGATGATCTTCTTGTCATACGTTTTTAGGTCACTATTCCCAGGCAAAGACATTAGCAAATTGCTTCATTAAATTGTGGTATTCAACACTTTGGTCAGCAGAAAAATGGGTGGACAGATTTATGTATCTTGGTTGACCTAGAATTCCTATATTATGCTTACAGACTGCAGATTGGTCTTCCTTTTTAGCAGCCTTGTAGGGCACATCATTCTGATCAAACAGTCTTTCTACAGAAATTAAGCCCTTAGGTATATGATTACTAGGAAGTTGGACAATGCTAGCTTTACCAATTTTATTCCTAAGCTGGGATTGGGGATTTTCTTCCAAGGCTTCATTCTCTTGGTCAATTTGCATTTAAGAAAATTCAGCAATGACTTCCAGGAACCTATTTACTTCATCATCATCTTCAAAAACTTTCCAATGCTGGACATTATCAGGCAAGGATGGTCTGTATTTCATTTGGACTTCATAAACTAATCTTGGAGGCATGGGAGAGATAAACATGCTAGCAGACACAACAAGGGAATCAGCAAGTTGATTTTTGGCTCTAGGGATGTATGAGATACAAAAGCTATCAAAAGAGTCTTTGAGTCTCCATGCCTCATCTTTGTATGCTTTCAGCCTTGGGTGCTTTGCTTGAAATGTTCTGTTTACCTGCTGAATGATCAGATCAACATCTCCAAACACCTTTATGCTTCTGATCCCTCTGTCTTTAGCTGCGTTAAGGCCCAATATCAAAGCCTCATATTCTGCTATATTGTTGGTGACTTAGAAGGCCACCTTAAAAGACAATTGTGTACTTTCTTGTTGTGGAGATATCAACACCACCCCTGCTCCTATAGTCTACCTAGAACATGCTCCATCAAAGAACATCTCCCAAACTTGACTTCCTTGCTCTTCCTTGGCCTGAACTATTTGTTTTCTGAGTTGCATTGAGGCCTTCTGAGATTCTTCTATCTAGAGAATACATGCTCCAAAATTAGTGTCCACCGCATAAATAGGATGATTAGAAGGATTCCTCTCATCGCTGATGATGTATGCTAGCTGTTCTTCTCTATATAATCTCCTGCTTTCTCCTCCAAAAACTGGGGCAGTGGCATAAGATAGATCATTCTGTAATTTCCCACCTAGTCTCTTAATCCAACCTCTGGATAACAACATACCAAACTTAGGAGGGACATCTGCTACCACAGAGTCCATCACCATTCTCTTCATGGGCAATTAAGTTAGGATAATAGCTAAATCTTTGATCAATCCTAGACATTTTACTTTCCTTGAGTCAAAAGAGAATAAATCATGATATGGTCTGGTGATATCCAGGCCTAACTCTTCCATGACAGCTTTTGGCATCAGATTGTGGCTAGCCCCACTGTCTAGCAAGCAGTTGTGGAGGATTTTGTCATGAATGGTCAAGGAGACATAAAATGACGGAGAATTATCATCAGCAGCTTCGGTCATTGGGCTAAGCACAAATGTAGGCCTATCATCTTGTAGATTGACAGAGTCAGTGGAGGTTTGTGTGGTTTTTAGCTCAAGAGCTTCAAGGATAGGCTTTTTAAACAACTCACTCTTTACCAACCCTACTAGAGGCACAAATATTTTTAACTTCTGAACTCCTGATTCAAAGCTGAAAGGGGAAGGTGATTTGTTAGGACCTCTTACCTCTTGAGCTGGTGCTTTGAGGATGACTGGATCAACTGCTGGTCTTATTTGTTTGCTATTCTATGACTCTGTTTTTATAGCAGCTTCTGGGATAGGATTCTCCTTGGCATTGTTTGCATTTGACCTCAGATTATATCTTTGCTGCTCCTCAGTTTGTAGAACAAACTCTCTGTCCCACCTTTGACTGTCTTGTTCCTACAGCAAAGATTCTTCATATGCAGCCAATGTCAAAAAGGTAGCACTGCCTTTATCTTCCATGCAATGAATTTCATCCTCTTCTTCAAATTGTTCCTCCTCCATGACTACGTTTTGAAAAGGATATTTAACTCTCTGTTCTTCATTGGGTTCTTTACCCCTCTGAATGATTTGCAATTGTTCATTTTCTCTTCTGAATGGATTTGAGTTTCTTGGAGCAAATGTGTTCTATTGCCTTGTCTTTCCTGAGTTTTGGTCAATCTTCAGCTTAGATATCTCAGCAGCCAATGACTTTATCATTCTAGTCATTTTGTCCAATTTAGGCTCTGAAGATGAATAAAAGGAAAAAGAAACCTCGCCTCTTTGCCTTCTTCTGTCAGCATGACTTTTAAGCTTTTATGCAACCATAATATTAGATTCTACTTATAGGGTTGCATCTTGCATATCCGCTAGAGTGGCACATCTTCTTTCTCTCAATAATAGGTAGAAATCAGAGTCAAAAGCATTGGCATAAGTAAGTTTGGCAGAGGTAGGGGTTGGCTTTACCTCAGCTGGGATCTTACTATACATCCTATTAAATCTTTTATTGAAATCACGCAAAGATTCCCTATTTTGTCTCTTCAGGTTACCAAACTCAGTATGGTAATACAACAAGTCCTTTTTATCTCCCAAGTGCTTCAAAAATGCATCATCTAATGCTTAAATATCAGCAATAGACCTAGGGGCCAGTTCTCTGAACCATTTTCTAGCCTCTCCATTGAGGCTCTGGACAAAAACTCTCATCCACACATCATTTTCACTAATGTCTAAGTTATCAACATAATTGTAAAAAGACTCAAGGTGTTCTTCAACAGTTACCGCATCTGTACAAGTGAACTTAGGCATATATTTCTGGTATTCCCCTACAGGCATGGCATTCAAAGGAACAGGTAGAACCAAGGGTCCATACCTACCAACTATAATTCTTTCCATCTTCGTAGGTGCTTGCTGGCCTGCCATGACTAGGGTAGGTGGAAGGATACTGGCAGATTGGATGGTGGGGAACAATGAAATAGATGATAGAGACAAGGGAATATGATGGACTATATGGGAGGCTTTCTTTGGACTAATATCCAAAGGGGAACTAAGTGAATAAAGAGCTGTTTGAATCTTTGAAGGAATTTTCTCACTAGCAATACTAGGCTCTATATCTTCAAATGATACATTCTCAAATATAACCTTCTCTTGCAGAGATACATAAGATTTCTTAGGCTTACCTGATCCTAATGCTCCTTTTTGTGATATTTTCTTCTGCTTAACAATCTTCTCAGGGTTAGGCACAAGGTTAGCTGGTGACTTCTGAGGATATCTCCGGGTACGCCTCATGAACTGAGCCAGAACTGAAACATGGAGTTGCCACCAGGTTGGTTGTCTAGTAGAGTCGCCAGATAGATGATTACAACCAGAAATGTGCCTAGACTTTATCTATCATCAAAGCTGGAACTGTGTCATTTCCTAGGGAAGCTGAGCTTCAACCTCCTCTCCCCGGCAATGGCACCAATTAATGTTATCACCAAAAGAAACTCTCCTAGGTTGTATCTCGGAGATGGTCGGGAACATTGCAAAACTCAACTTAATGTTGGAAATGGATGAATGGAAGGAATGATGCTTGTTCAAGCCAGATAACCACTTCTACTATGCTTAACTCCAGAAATGGGTGAACACCTCCAGACTACAAGGCTTTAGAGCTCCAATTACTCATAGTTTAAGGAATTAGGTGAACACGGAGAATACTGACCACACTAGCAGATGCACAAGACCATGTGATGGTTGGCTGCAACCAGTAAAGAGGTCTGCGAATCTATTTCCTAATGCACAGACAGGATGACAGCTCTCTGGCACTAAATAAATAGAAACCCGCATAACACATTCAATGATACATACTAGACTTCAACACAGAGGCGGGATGACAGCCCCTCTAATGCTAAACATCCAAAGTACATGAAAACTGCATAATAGGCACAACCTAGAACAGAATAGAAGTGGAAAGTGAGCAATTAACAACAAAAGAAGCTTGTATTAGCTGAAAATGAAGACCAGATGCTGCAAGTATCAAAGTAGTTACAGTTTCCAAAAGTTGAACCTTACATCAAAATAACAACCATCATCCCTGATTACATCTGTTTACTGGGTATATATAGAGTTTGATTACAAAGATGTCTTTTGTTCTATGTGTGGAGGGGTCATAATGGACCACCAACCACTTTAATTGTTTGATGGAGTCTTTGGTGTAGTCTGCCTGCTTCAGTAACCAAAATTGATCTTCTTGGATGCTTTGTTGTACTCCTCGAGCAGGTGAAGTGTCGTATGGGAGAAATTCCATAACTATTTAATGAATTCAACTGCTCAAGGCATGTCCTTTCTCTTCTCAGCCATTCTGTTTCTTGAATGCAGTTGTTGGAGATAAAATGCGCCAAGTACTTGGTAGATGGTCGTTGTCATCCTTCAGGTGCATGGCATGACTAGGGTGTGTTGACTTCATGGAGGATGTACGAGTGGGCAGAGGATAGATATCAATTATTGGATCGCACAGATGAACGGTGGGGATTGGTGTGTAGAAGATATTGGAAGATATGAGAGCAAGTACATCACAGGCTATTGGATCTCGGGCGGGCAGATCTAACGGTCGCCAGGTGTGGAAGATGCATAGGGTCTATCGGGCGGGGAGAGTGGGGTTAAGCGGTAAGCGGTAATGCTTGCACCTCTTTTGGGAGGGAAGCAGTAAACGTACAACGGCCAGCGATCACAATCACCACCCGACGCGTGGCGGATGGGACAGGATAGAAACCACTTTGATCGTGAATTAACATGCGGGCGGTTCACAGGATCAGGAGGAGCGAATACTGTTGGATCGTGAGGCAGACGATCAGACAGCGGGGTTTAACTTCACATGCTTTTTTTGATTGATGTGACAGGGAAAGAACCAAATTGTTGGAGAGGATCAATGGCCATGATTGAAAGGTAAGGGAGGATCACGGGAGCAATGATCAACGGTTGCAATTAAATGCGATGAGTTATGAAAGTGCCAAGTTATATGGTCGAGTCTTATGGTAAGCTTGAACTTCATGCTTAGGACTGTGGCTAAAAAGGGGCTTTGTCAGATTTCGGAGGGTTTATTCGGGGAATGGAGAGGTTTTAGGGGTGAACGGGAAGGGGGAAATGAAGCAAAATGACCAAATGTGAGCTTTTCTATGAAGGCAATCGAGCAAACCAAGCCTGTCTCTGACCTTAGAAAATCTTCATTGTATAGTAGAGCTAACAGGGACACCTTAACTCATCAACAATTTGTGGATGACACCATGCTGCAAGGTACACCCATGATCAAGGAAACACCATGCTGCAAGGTACACCCACGGTCAAGGAAGCTAAATCTTTCAAACAAATCCTGAATTATTTTTCTCTAGCTGCTAGTACAAAGGTAAGCCTCACAAAATAAAAAAGTTTCTTTTTCAATACTGACATTGCCATTCAGAGAAATCTCACCAGAATTATCGGCTTTCAAAGAGATCAAATACCCTCCAAATACCTGGGAATACCTCTCATAATAAACCTCTAAGTAAGGAAGTTTGGGAGCCAGTGACAAATAAACTGCAAGACAAAATCAAAAAATGGACAAGAAGATCCTTAAACCTAGCAAGAAGGCTAGTTCTAACTAAGTTTGTCCTACAAACCATACCCATCTATATGTTTTCTGCTCTTCCTACCCCAAGAGGAGTTTTACAATACATCAGGAACATCCAAAGAGATTTTCTTTGGGGTAAAGAGGAAGAGAAAAAGAAATGGGCTCTAGTAGCTTGGGAAAAGCTCTGCAAACCCAAAAACCATGGTGGTTTGGGACTTCATGACCCGGAAACCATAAGCAAAGTTTTGGGGGAAAAACTTTGGTGGAGATGGCTAAAGGAAATGAGAACCCATTAGGCTAAGCTCTGGAAACAGAAGTATGCAAATAATTGGCTAGAAAGGGACCATATGAGAATGACAGGGCTCATCAAGGGCTCCCATATTTGGAACAATGCCTAGGAGAATAGAGCTATTGTTCATAAGCATAGTTTCTAGGAGATCAGAGATGGAAACCTAGCCTGGTT
Organism: Pinus taeda; assembly: GCA_000404065.3. NCBI lineage: Eukaryota > Viridiplantae > Streptophyta > Pinopsida > Pinales > Pinaceae > Pinus > Pinus taeda. Next base: position 66,781 of record APFE030036645.1, read on the forward strand.
TTGGGAGGATAACTGGTAGCAGGAGCCTAACCTATGGAGAGAAGGACTAGACATTCTCAAAAATTACACTGACAATAAAGGGTTTCTCAGGGTTAGTGACTTTTGGGATCAGACAAGGGACAATGGCAAATGGAGAACTTGGAGGGACCTAGTATACAATGAAGAAACCCCTTTGGAAGCCCAGGTTGAAGCTCTCGTGGTGATCCTAGAATAGAGAAAGATCATGACTTCAACTTCGTTTGACCAACTAAGATGGGGAAGAAACAGTGAAGGCAACTTCAACCTCAAAGAAGCCATGAGAATTTCCACTGGACTTGACTTTCCAAACCCTATTAAGACATGGAAAGACCTATGGAAGAACCCACACTAGATAAAAATCAAACTGTTCATGTGGTTGGTACATCATAAAAAAGTTTTGACTTGGGAAAATCTAAGAAAAAGAGGCTTAGTTGGTCCATCTAGATGCCAGCTATGTGGCCTGCAAGAAGAAACGATGGATCACCTACTTAACCTTTACACTTTCACCTCCACCTTATGGAATTGGGTAGCTTCAATTTTCAGGCTAACTGATAGGAATGAAAGTGGCATCACTGGAACTCTGAAGAATTGGAGGAAAGACTTCTCAGAAAATGAGACAGTCAATAAAACCTAGACTCTGATTCCAGGCTTTTTGGTCTGGGATGTTTGGAAAGAAAGAAACAACAGGATTTTCAAGAACAGAATGTGCTCAACCCAGAGCATCATAGCTCAGATTTTAAGGTAGATCAAAGAAACTATAAGCACCCTTATAAATTAACCTCCTGAGAACCCTCCTCGAAACCAGGATGCTCACATTCTTTTTCATTTGGGCCTCCAATAGCATGTCCCCCAGGGCATAAGCAAGATTTTAAAACATACAACAGCTAGGAAGGACTATTGGCAACAGCCCCCCCATGGCTTTTGAAATTTAATATAGATGGAGCCTCTAAGGGAAACCCCGAGGTTGCTAGTTATGGCGGAGTCATAAGAGACGAATAGGGAAGCATAAAAGTTATCTTTCATAGCCATTTGGGGAATGCCACAAACAATATAGCGGAGCTCATGGCCCTATAGAAATGCCTAGAAATCCTGATTGAGTACAATTTACACAACACCATCATAGAGGCAGACTCTGAATTGACAATCAATTCGGTAAAAAAGATAGTCAATGACACAACAGCAGAAAAAGTTTCAAAACACTGGCGGTTATTGTAGGTCTATCAACGCATTCAACTCCACCTGAGAGTCCTAAGAACACTCAGATTTGTTCATGTCCGCAGAACTGCCAATAGACTAGCACATCGTTTGGCAAGTTAGGGTGTGCTTTGTACAAGAGATAAAGGTTTTATGCGTGGGAGGGGACTCCCTCAGAGAAACTTCACGAAGACTATCATAGACAGGCGACCAGAGATAGGGAGTATCTTCAAAGCATGAAAGGCAGGCAGTAATTTGACCTAAGGAGACAGTAAAAGGGCACCAATGATAGGGAAGCAGAAAGGAGTAAAAAGTGAGCAGGTTGATCGGCAACTGACCTTTGATGGAAATGAGCGCCAACATTCGACAGATATTGGGAAAATAGTTGCACGGAAGATAGCCCAGAAAATGGACCCAAAAAATTATAGAGCAGCAGTTAAGGCCTCCCATCCGGTCCGTTTGGGCTTTTAGTGGGTGTGCATGTTGCGAGCCCGAAATCATATCAAAACCATCGGATCGGCGAGATCCGGATCTAATGGGAGTCAGGTTATATAACTAATCAAGAGTTAAAATCGAAAATGGACCCGAAATTTGTTAGAAAGGAGTTTTGCTTTCTCTTTGGGTCCGATTGGGTTTTAAGAGGTGGGCTTGTTAGTTCATCTGATATAGATCTTGGTCGTCGGATCCTCAAGGGCTGGTTCGCTCATTCTTTGGGCTGTCAAGTCTCTCTAAGCTTTATGGGCCACAGGTTTGTGTGGGCCATAGGTTTTTGTGGGCCCTCCTCATTTAAGGAGAGAAGGGCTCTTTGATGCGCGAGACTTCTGAAGTCTAGAATGCCCATCAACGCATTAGTACTTTGCTTTTTATCTTTCAGGTTAAGAAGGAAGGAAGGTTTGCTAAAGCGAAATTTGATGGTTAAGTAGTGCATCGGTGGAGTATGCATTGCTTTTGTGGCTTTGTTTCTTGAAGATGTTGCCATTTTTGGCACTGTCTTACAAAATGTACATTATGTAATATTTTTTCTTGATTAATCGAAGACCTCACTCTTATTGAATCAACAAAAAAAAAAGCCACCATGGGAATGTGGTGTCAAAAAAGGATGGAGTTAAGAAATATAAAATTCATTAAAACTGAAAATATCTATGAATTGGATAAAATTTTATACATGGCCATCTGATTTCTTATTTTTGAGTGTTTTCCTCTAGCATGTCTAATTACATCTTATATGTTGTGAATTTTCCTATCTTTGCTAAACAAGGATTTGCATTGTCAATATTGTTAGAGACTTCCTCAGAGTTAGAGCCTTGTAAATAATGCTAATAGCTTCAGTTACCTTCAAATGTTTCAATCATAGAAAATGGTGAAGAGAATGGCTTCTTGCACTTAAACCATGCTTGAGAGTTGGGAAGAGATGATGGCTCAGATAGGCTCTCATGGAAAATGAATTGATGTTCATAAAGAGTTTAGGGCATTAACAACATACATCATATCCCATACTACATTCAGTAGTGGTTACAAAGAAGGAAAATATGTATTTCAATTGTAGAGAGACTTACTACAAATAACTTCTCAAGGTGAGAAATCTATCTTCATCCCATGAAGTCAATAATTACAATATAATTATCTTTAAATTATATAGTTTTGCATGTGACTACAGGTTCATGTGTCCTATTTATGTCTTCTTTTAACATCCCTTAGGTGCTTCTCTTGTATGACCCAGTGCCATAATCCTTAGATATTTTAATTTTGCATAAGCGTCCACTGGTCCATAGAGCTTTTGCACAAGTATGGTGCTTCATAGTACTTATAATTAAGTATTGTTGACTTACATTTCATGGGTTTTTTCCAGATATATTCCTATGAACAAGAATAGGTATGCATGGTAGATTGATAGAAGGATAAAACATATCCTAAATTCCATAATTCAAAGTAGGTTGGAGCCCAGAACAACAACAAGCACTCATGTTAACTATGAAAATGACCTTCTTGGAATCATGATGTCTGCCAACAAAAAGGAATTGAGTGGAAATAAAATAAATATAACATTAACTATTAATGGAATCATGGATGAATGCAAAACGTTTTTTTTGGTAGGCCATGAGACAACTTCCAATCTGTTAGCCTGAACAATACTTTTTCTTGCAATAAACCTATATTGGTAGGAAATATTAAGGAAAGAATTTAATAGTAATTTTTGATTGAAAATAGCAACAAGAAATGTTAAAATAACATCAAGAAAGAAAATCCTAATTTAATTTTCCCTTGAATTAAATTAAGAATTAAATTGTAATTATAATTCTCATAGCAACTTGTAATAGTGAACCAAGTTAATTTGACTTAGTTTGCTTAGTTAATTCGAGTTGGGATCCTATCTAGAGTTATGTAGATTGGTTCCTAAATTTTAGGGTCCCAGGTTGAGTTCTTTTGAGTTGTAATTATTTAATCAGTTTAACTGAGTTAAATTCAATTAAATTAGTTTGAACTGATTGAAGAATTAGTGGGAGATCCAGTAGTGGGGTGTAACCTGCAGTAGTAGGGTGTAACCAACACTGCTGAACCAATAAACTAAAGATTCACTCATAATTAACTCATGCATGTCAGATCAGAGAGAGACTCATTTGCGATTGGAGTTCAGGGAAAATGTACTACCAGTTGTATAAACATCTGAATTGTACAAGTGGTCCATGCAATCATATGAAGGCCTATGATGGATTGCACAATTACGGATGAGGAATTTCCAAATTAAATATGGGCTAATTCCCTAGGAAATTGCGCAAGGAAATAGGAGATTGGAAGTAGCAGATTTGGCTAAGTATTGGTTGGAGCTTGTTTGTGAAGAAATGAGATAGATTGTGATGATGCAAAGTTTTCTCAGGCTTGAGCAAAGCATTGTAATCTCATTTTTTTTATTAATACAATATACAGATAGCAGGGGTTTTAGATGTGGCTTTCTCAATTTTTTTTTTTTTTTTTGTTATATGTGATTGAATTCTTCCTTTTTTTGCTTCGTGATTTCATCAATCAATTATTGTTTCCACTGATGAGTAGAGTAGATTCAAGTCAATAGTTTTAGCATATTACAATCTACAATTTGAATCTACAAGGAATTTATATATGCTATCAGAGCTAAAATCACTTTAGAAGAGGAGAATACGAGTTTTTCATTTACAGGAGAAATCAAATTTGCAGTATCATACTTTAGAGCTAGCAGGATGTCATTCTACGTATTGAGAATCGAATATGCCCTTGAGGGTATTTCAAACTATATTGCTCGGAAGGATAGGATGGAGGCATTTTTGGAAGACAACAAGCTTAATGAATTCATAGACAAATATATTCTTGAGCTAGTTGATGCTTAAGATATAGTAGAGTGGCGAAAGTGTGGGGCAAAGGCAATAAGGATTATCCTAGAAGGAGTTCGAGATCATATTGTCTCAAACCACCATGGTAAGGAAAATCCATTTGTAATGTGGAAGGCCTTGACAGACCCGTTTCAAAACAAAATTGACGATAGGAAGTTGGCATTAAAGGACAATCTCATAAAGATCAAGATGGAGAAGGGCGATACAATACCGAAGTACTTGACCAAGTTCACCCAATGTCGGGATGAGCTTGGAAGTGTCGATGTTATAGTTGTTGAAGACGATTTACTGATCCTAGCACTTCTAGGATTGCCCAAGGGCTGGCACAACTAGTAGGACTCAATTAATGGGAGGGAGAAGCTACCAGAGTGGGAGGAGTTGTGGTCCGACTTGGTGCAAGACAAGATTGATAGAACATCAAATATGGGACCTCATCCAAAGAAGTGGAAGAGGATTTTTCATTAGTCAACCAGAACAAAAAGCCAAGGGAAAGAAGTCCCAAGGCAAGGAGGGCAGTAAGAAGGACTTGTCAAACATCAAGTATTTCATTGTCACGAGTTCGGGCAATATGCCATGAAATGTCCATAGAAGAAAGCAAGCAAGAAGGAGCCTACAGTAGAAGCAACAAGTGACGCTCTAACTTCACAATTTGAACTTGATTTCACTCTTGTTGCATACATGGAAATCACTTGGTATCTCGACAGCAATGCCTCATTCCATATGATGGGGAATAGAGATCTCTTCAGTGACTTGGAGGAGAAAAACCTCAAGCAAAACATAGAGTTTGGAGATGATGGGAGGTATAGCACAAGCGACATCGGTACTATTACTTTTAAGAGGGAGTCTGTATCCCATATCAGACTCACATATATGATGTATGTTCCATGACTAAAGAAGAATCTTGTTTCTGTTGCGATATTGAAAGACCATGGCTACGATCCGATATTTAGCAAAGGAAAGGTTTCCCTAGACACGTCGCCATTGGACAAGTGAAACAGATCGATGTGCGAGTTAAGAACATGTATGCACTTGATGTACAAGATGCATGAAAAGCCTTGAGGAGAAAGGAAAAGGTTAGAGACTTGGTGGTTGATAGGGAGCATAAATGAGCTCTCAACATGCAGCCTCAAAAGAAACCTCAACAAGTTGTGGAGCAACCACAATTGGAGAAGCAAAGAGGAGACTGAGTGGAGACATCCACTTGAGCATAGACCTCCAGTGGGGGGAAATTTCAATCGAAGTGGGCCAAGGGATCACATGCAGCCATACCTCTAGGTGATAGGTGGGGCGAAGTGAAGGAATAGTCCCAAGAGTGCAGAAATTTGGGTAGGGTCCATTTAGGTGTTTTTGCCTCATGGATCATTACCTTGCTATGGGGGCCCACAATATTCAGTAGTAGGAGAATCAGTGCTAGTTAGATACCGAGGAGTGTAAAATAGAGTTGATAATAGAGAGGGAGGCTTAGTATAAGAGTCAACAACAATAAACTTTTTCCTAGTAGACAGATGTAGACACAGTTGATTTAGTTTATTTTGTTTGGATGCTTTTTGGTTGTAGATGTTACAGTAGCAACAACAATAGTGACAAGTGTTTCATGCAAAAAAATCCAAAGGTACCAGATCAGGATAGAGTTGAATTCCTTTCTTGTTGAGAGGGAGTGTTGAAAATAACAAGAAATATTAAAAATGGCATCAAGAAAGAAAATCCTTATTTAATTTGTCCTTGAATTAAATTGTAGTTCTAATTCTCATAACAACTTGTAATAGTTAACTAAGTTAATTTGACATAGTTGGCTCAATTAATTTGAGTTGGGATTCTATCTAGAGTCATATAGGGTGGTTCCTAAATTTTAAGGGCCTAGGTTGAGTTCTTTTGAGTTGTAATTAATTAATTCAATTTAACTAAGTTAAATTCAGTTAAACTAGTTCCAACTGATGGAAGAATTGGTAGAAGATCTAGTAGTGGGGTCTAACCAACAGTTCTCAACCAGTAAACTGAAGATTCACTCATAATTAACTAATTCATGTCAGATCAGAAAGAGACCCAGTTGAGATTGGAGTTTAGGGACAATGTAATATCAGTTGTATAATCATTTGAATTGTATAGGTGGTGCATGCAATAAGAGGAAGGCGTATGATGGATTGTGAAGTTATGGATGATGAATTTCCTAATTAAATATGGGCTAATTCCCTAGAAAACTGCACAAGGAAATAAGAACTTGGCAGGCAGAGGATTTGGCTAAGTACTGGATGGAGCTTGTTTGTGAAGTAGTGCGGTAGATTTTGATAGTGTAGAGTTTGCTCAAGCTTGAGAAAAACATTGTAATCTTCTCAAATTTTCTGATTAATGAAATAAACATATAGCATGGTTTTTTAGCTGTGGCTTTTCCCAGAAAATTATTGTGTTATTCGTGATTGAATTCTTACATTTTTTGCTTCACGATTTCATCGAACAATTATTGTTTCCGCTCATGAGTAGAGTACATTCAAGTCAATCTTTTTAGTGTATTACAATCTGTAGTTTGAATCTACAAGTAATTTCTACATTTGTTGCACAAATATTCTAGATGCAGATGTGCCTAGCAGGAGGAAATCAGTATGTATTCCATCACTTTTCTCAATTTTGAATGAACGTTCTTTTCCTTTCTAATTTTTCTCATTTAAGGGTATAAAAAATATCAGTCATTGATGGTGTTCTAATTTGTCCATCCAAATAAATCAAGATAGCAAGGAAATTTTTTCCATTTCATTTTACATATATTTCGTATTTTTGGGGCTTTTCCTAATTAGAAAAACTTCAAAAATCATTTTTGTTTAGAAGATTCATCATTTTAGACTGAATAGAAATTTGAATCAACAATGATATATCATGGAACCAAAGTGTAGCAACGCTAATGTTAGCTCCGTCCATAGCCAAGCAGAGAAACCATGTCTGCTTTGTTCCCAAGCTGAAAAGTATTTACATTTTTCCTAAAATGGTCATCTTGGTTTAGAACTATATACTATATATTCAGTAATGATTAAAAGCTAAAAAAGTTTCCCAAATTTAATGGATAACTTGCCTTCTAGAAATTGTTGGAGGCCGTTGTCATTTCCATAAGAAGTAGATGTACGTAAGTTATACCTGTCCCACACACATCGACTAGTTGGGTCAGTGTTAACAGATATTGATCTGACTTTGCTCTCACAGGAATTTGAAACGATTCTACTCTGAGATTGAGATGACCTTGAATCATACTTTTTCCCGTCAGTCTGACTCGTGAGACTCAATGACCTCTTTATAAAACATAGAAGACAACAAAAAGAGCATTCATTTTGCTTGTTTTTATTTTATGATCCTTTTTCCGAGAATAAAATTAGAAGACTTGCGGACCGTATAAAATCCATGGTGCTTTGAAATCACGTACTATCATGAGCAAAATTTAAAATACATTATTTTTTATTTATGATAGACATGATCACAAACAACTATGGATTTTGTATTTGTTTATATAATTTACAAAAAAGTGTTCGATTTTTGTTTGATATTTTTAACAATTATAAGTTTAATTTGTTTAATCTATATGTTTTCTAGTAGGGTTTATCAAGAGTTGAATCTATTTATACTTCAAAACACAATTTCAATAAAAAAAATTCACAATCTCATTAAAATTGCATCTCTAAATTTCAACTAAAAAACCATTTTAGTGGCTAGTTACATTTCCTATATTTTTCCAAGTTCTGTTGGTATTTTAGAGTACATGCAAGCATTTAATCAAAAGAATAATGACACAAAATTCAATAGTACACAATATTTTATGTGGTAAAATTTTGACAATTTATTCAAGGAAACATCCACGTGCAATGCAAAGATTTTTATTATCAGAAGAAGATTACAATCAAGCTCCCATGCCTCTTCAATATCTCAATTTTCATAAATAAAGTAGGCAATGTTACAATAGTTTTGGTAAATATCTTTTGGTTTCGAAAACCGACACTATTTAGGTAGTCGTAACAAAAGGTTTACTTATGTGAATCCAACTTTACATTTTCTTTAAATTAAATTAGTGTCACATTTAACATTCTACACCTTGACAACAATTTTCTAATACATTTACCTTTCCAAAGTCCTTTCATCGCCTCTTATGTATGCTAATAGAAGTCAGAGAGCACGACGACGTCTCTAATAACATTTGTTTTGTAAATATATGTGCAGAATTTTCTTGAGGCTCAATGTTTTTAAGATCTACGCCATTTTCATCAATAATTTGTATTACAAATGATATTTTATATCAATATGTTTAGTCATGCTATGATGAACTGGATTTGTAGCCAAATGTACGCACTTTGACTATCACAAAATATAACTATGTTGTTCTACATTTTTCTAGTTCACTTAGAAGAGCCTTCAAACAAATTGTCTTTTTGCAAGCATGTGAGACATCAATGTACATTTCCTCTCTGGTGTATAAAGAAACTATTTCTTAAAGCTTTGACATCCAAATAATCAATCCCCCTACAAGAGTAAAGCATATCTTGAAGTAGACCTTCTCTTGTCCAAATCATCTACAAAATCAGAATCAACATGTCTGTAGGAATAATCGTTACAACCATTAGAGATGATGGTATAATCGTTGGTGTCTCTAAGATATTGAAGCACCCATTCCACTGCAACCCAATGTTCTTATGCTAAATTTTCCATGTACGTACTAAAAACACCCACTGCACGTGAAATGCCTAGTGTAGTACATACCATCACATGAATTAGACTTCTTATTGCATTAGCATAGGTACATCAGACATATAGTCCTTTTCTTCTTCACTATTAGGACATAAACCTAAAGAAAGCTTAAAATGGGAATTGAAAGACATATTAACCATTTTCACATTCTAAAAATATTTTCTCAACATACTTCTGCAGTGAAAACCTAATACAATTTTTTTTCTCTTGTTGCATTGAAAATTGTCACCTTGACATTCTGCTATCTGTGTGAGTTCTTTACCACTCATACTTTCCTCCTCTGCAAGTCTAAAACATCAGTTCCTCATATCAAGCCTTGAAAATAAGAGAAAAGATCTCAAATTTTTTAAAACTTTGGTTCCACACTTTCTCTTTGTCTTACCTGCAGTCCCGCACCTAATGGTCATGTCTCCAGTGCACTCGACCGCACTGTCTCTGTGTTAAAGGTGCGAACCCCTGTAAAAGTTAAAAAGGCACAAGTATATTATGAAAAACTCACTTTCAGTTATTTCTAGAAGCTTCTGGCAGGAATCTTGAGGTGGCAAGTTCGCTCTTTTAAGGTTCATGTATCCCATACCTTAAGGAGCTAACCCCTTGATGTGAGGAGCTTATTCCTTTGAAGGAGGATTCTATCCCTTCATAGGTGGAACTGTAACCTCCTCCTCTGCACTATAAAAAGATGCATTGAGCTGGTTAACTGGTTAGAGTTAGAAGCTTACTATTTTTTGAGGGAAAATGTTGTTGGAACTTAGTCTTCTTTAGTTGAGTTTTTATGAGGAGAGAACATATACCTCTATGAATCTCATTTGGAAGAGTGCAAGACTTTTCAAAGTAAAGGAAATTCCTATTTCAGACCCCAGGAAGAACTTGTTCAACATCAAGGCTGAAAAGGTTGTAAGGTTCTTCTACTATTCAAAGTTAATACAAATATATTTGTTTTTCTCAATAAGCTGTTAATTCATGGTTTATTTTATGGATTCCTTGATCACCATAATAGGCATGATTTATAATATTTTCAATGCAGGTGCTATTTAATGTTTGCTTGTTTGTGATTGTAGGTCTTCAAAGATAACTCTTTCAAATGACTAGAGGATGACTGTTATGAACAAGCACTGGATCTAAGGTAGGATCTTAACACCTTTATAGTATTTATTTATAAATCACATATGTCTAGAGAAATATAGAATTGTTTGTCTGTTTGTTGCTAGACTATTTTCTAATACTAGGGAGATCGTCTCGTCCACAAGATTGATTTATCTGGCCAACAAATTGGTGACTCCACTGGGGAAGGTTTTTAATTTTTGGTTTTCCTTTTCTTTGACTTGAAAAAATTGTTTTTCTAGTTTTTGATTGATATATACTGGCCTGGATAGTTTTCAAAAAACTCGAAGTATTTTTGTTCTTTTTTTTTTAGTTTTTGGGGACCACACTTTGTCTTCATAGACAGAGTGGACATATCCACTTGTTTCCTTGAGTAAACAGTATGGGACCGCACCTGTTGCTTCTGGAGCCTATAGACCCTGTAACTTTTTTTGAAAAACCTAAGATATCTTCTTCCAGTTAAGTTTAGGTTAGATTTAGGATTCTTAGTGTCTACCCAGATCTGTATTTTTCCTGTCAAAAATATCTTGTGATTGAGTTCCGATAGTATTTTTGTTTTGAATGATTTTCTATAAGTTTTGCATGTTGGAAGTGATTTTCACTTTGTCTCTATAGTGACTCAAAAGTCAAAAGCTTGAGAAACCTTAGATCACCTTGGTGTCTTTTCATCTTCTTGATGAGTCAGACTTGGTTGTGAAATCTATCCTTTGTGAGAAATAGATTTAGTTTTCTCGTTGCAAATCTTTGAACAAACTTTGTTATAAGTTCTGAGTTTCATTTTTACAAAAGAAAACATATCTGGATGTGATTAGTTTGTTATTCTGTGCAAATGAATCCTTAGTTTACTGAACAACTACGTAAAACGTCCTCAAAAAAAGGGAATTGAAGCTTTTATTCAATTAGATTTTTAAAGTTTTAGATCTCAAAATTAGTTTTGTAGTTTTGAGTGCTTTTCTAGAACTTGTAGATCGCAACGTTTATGTCAGATACATCCAAGAAAAGCTACTGCTATCCAAGCTGAAGTTGAGAAATTACTTCGCGCAAGTTTCATTTATCCAATTCCTTTAACCGATTGGGTATCAAATATTTTTCCTGTTAACAAAAAACACGAAACGATAAGAATATATATCAACTATAGGCATATTAATCGATCTTGTCCTAAAGACAATTATCCAACCCCCTATACCAATAGAATTATAGATGATTTTGCCGACAGTGAAATGTTCTCCTTAATGGATGGTTTTTCTGGTTACAATCAAATCAACATAATCCCTGCTGATCAACCTAAAACAACTTTCATTTGTCCATGGGGGACATTTGCTTATTGCCAATTACCCTTTGGATTGAAGAACGTTGGAGCAAATTTTCAAAGGGCTATGTCTTACACATTTCATGACATTAAGCACATTGTGCAACCTTATCTCGATGATTTACCTGCCCATTCATCGTGTAGAGCTAATAATCTCACTCATTTACAAGATATCTTTATGAGATGTAGGAATTATCAAATTCGTTTGAATCCACACAAATGTTTTCTATGTAGAAACAGGTTGCTTACTAGGATTTATTGTTTCAAAGGCTAGCATTTGTGTTGATCCCTCAAAGGTTGAAGCTATCGTCAATCGGCCACCTCCTTTGACTCTTCGCCAACTCCAAAGTTTGCAAAGGAAAGCAAACCTTTTATGTTGTTTCATTCCTAACTACGTCGAGATAACGAAAGGTTTTACCATGTTTTTGAAATAGAATACTCCATTCTTTTGGGATGAGATCGTTGATAAATCTTTTGATGCACTTAAACACGCGTTAACCCATGCACTGTTACCGCATCCTCCCAATTACAACTAAGATTAATTTTTGTATCTCGCCACTTCTCATTCCACCATTGGCATGGTTTTAGTTCAGGAAGATGAATTTAACAATGAACATGTGATTTACTATCTTAGTCAAACTCTGCATCCGACTGAGCTTAAATATTCACATGTGGAGAAATTGGCCTTTGCAGCTGTCCAAGTTGTTCAAAGATTTCTTCACTACATCTTATTACGCAAAACCACAATCATTTCTGACTATAACCATATGATGTATATCTTGACTAAACAATTGCTAGGGGGCAAGTATTCCAAATGGATAGTTATCTTGCAGGAATTTGACTTGGAATTTGAAAAATCCAAGGCAAAGAAATCTTTGGTTTTTGCCGAACTGATGTGTGATTTCCCGCATACTGATACTGAAATGGTGGCAGAGTAGCCCATTTCGGATGAATCCTTGTTTCTTATCAGTACTCTTGATCCTTGGTATGGAGATATTATTGTTTATCTCCAAACCCAATATTTTCGGCTTGAAATCTCACAATCTCAGCGACGAAAAATACGTTTCCAAACCCAACAATACAATATTATTGGTGATACACTTTATTGTCGTGGAGCGGATTATGTTTTTTGACGTTGTTTAACTCATGAAGAAGCTGAAAAGGTTCTAAATGACTGTCATTCTGGATCATGTGGCGGTCATATGTTTGGGCATGCCATAGCCCAAAAGATATTGCGCATTGGTTATTTCTGGCCATCCTTATTCAAATATTGTCTCTATGCAATTCGGAAATGCCATAATTGTCAAATCTTTGATCATAAAATGTGTGCTCCACTTGCTCCTCTCCACCCTATAATTGCTATCGGTCCTTTCGCAAAGTGGGGTATTGACTTTATTACATGTAACCCTCACTTGGTCAGGGGGCATGCATATATTATCCTAGCGGTAGATTATTTTTCTAAGTGGGCCGAGGCGATGCCTACATTTTTGGCAGACGGAAAGACTATAGCAACTTTCGTATTCAATCATATAATTGCTAGATTCAGTGTTCCTCAAGCTATTATTACTGATCATGGAAGTCACTTTCGAAATATCATGATGATTGAACTGACAGATCAAATTGGCTTGCACCACGATATTTCTACTCCATATTACTCGTAGGCTAATGGTTTGGTTGAAGCTATCAATAAAGTTTTAGTCACTATGATCTAATGAATCATTGGTATTCATAAGTCGAATTGGCATACCATGCTATTTTCAGCACTTTGGGCATATCGGACCTTAGTGAAAACATCGACTGGTTTCACTCCTTTTCAACTGGTCTATGATTTGGAAGTAGTATTACCTATTGAATGCGTAATTCCATCATTACAATTAGCCATAGAATCACTCCCAGCTACTTCTGAAGAAGAGAAACGTTTTTTGTACTTAGCTCAGCTAGGTAAGAATTGATGCACTGCTACAATAGCAAACGAAACTCATGCGAAACGAATGAAAGCTCAGTACGACAGAAGTGTTATACCTCATAATTTTTCAGAAGGAGACCTAGTTTTACTATATGATCAAGCGAATGATAAGCTAGGGGCTGAAAATTTTCACCTATGTGGCATGGTCCTTACATTGTTAAGTGAAAGCTGAGAAAAGGGGCTTATGAATTGATAGATTTTGACGATATCTCTTTGGAACCTATAAATGGACTTTATCTAAAGAGATATTATGCTTAAATTCTGTGTGGATATTTTTTTTAGATTAGTTTCTTTACAGCTGGTGTGTTTTAAATTAGAAAAGTGTGCCTAGTTTAGAGAATGCTCTTATCGCTATTCCTGCTTATCTTGATTTTACTCTTGATATTGCATATGTCGACGTCTCTTCAAACATACATTGGTTTTGCTAATGGTGCTTGTCGTAATACACAGAACATTTCTTCCGCAGCTTGGGTTATCTATTCACCCTCTGATGAGTTAGTGTCTATGCATGGGGTAAGCCTCGGTCAAACAACGAATAACATTGCAGAGTATAGTGTAGTGATTGAGTTATTATCTAAATCCATCTCATTTGGCATTGGGAGTTTGATTGTTAGGTTGGATTCTGAGCTCATTGTATTACAGCTTAACAGGGTTTATGCCATTAGAAATCCAGTGTTATTATGGTTATTTTTGAGAGTTTGTCTCTTGGAATGTGAATTTGATTACATTGAATATCTGCATATTCCACGACATTTAAATACATTCGAATATGCAGTTGCTTCTCGTATGATAAATAGACATTTGCAATAATCAAAACAATAAATTTAATAACATTCGGTAACACGTTACACGAGATAGTTGACAATAATGATATATCATAGCATAGAAGTGTGATTCAAAATATACATTGTCCTCGATCATAGGTTGAAAAACACCTTATGATCAGCAAAAATGATAATACAAAAAAACAAAAAATGTCGTGAGTCTAGAAATTTATCATCCTATCCCTGGTGATGATCACAATAAGAAACTACTACTCGGGTCACCCTACATAGGAACCTCCTAAAAGGTCCTGGGACCCCAATCACATATCTCTATAACCTAAGTGGAATATCATCTATGTTAGTCTCTGGAATATCTATTGTCAAGCACTCAAGACGATGCTCCAAGTCGATCAATATCTCTGCTGATTGGTCCTGTGGGGCTGGTACTGCTGCAGCGGGGTGTCTCCTCTCGTAAGGCTGGAGAGAAGTTGGTCATCGTGGACCCACATCTGCATTTAAAATTTTGATTTTCAGTTTTGGATGATTTAAAAAAAAATAAAAAATTAAACTTCGAAAGTGTTGAAAATGGTTTTTACCTGAATCATCCCATTACTTTCCTGGTGGAAGAGTCATGTCTGGATCACCGCAATAATCCATCTCGGCGTACGGAAAGTCCTGAATTACAAAAAGTTGGTTGTTCAACCAAAGAAAATATTCAGGCGGAAATCGAACAACCTCTGTACCCTCCTCAGGGTGACAAGCCATCAAAGCAACCCAATGAACCATTCTAGGCTCTCGAGGAAGACCAGCATCAACAGTAATATGCTGTGGGGTTAACATGGGGATCCTCTCTAGAGCAAAGCTGACTATGATAAATCTGTATCCAAAGTTTTTCAGTTGTCCATTCTTTGCTCTAGTTAGTTGGCCTTTCACATTTGCCAACACAAACTCGCACCAGTTGAATATGGTGCCTCATAAACATTCTACAACCATCTGCATCTGGGATCTAGTAGCCACATGCAATGTTGCACTCCTGCATAGTATCGTAACTGTTAGTGTCGGTATCTTCATCCCTCCGTCAGAGATCAAATCCTCTTGTTGCATTTCATATTAGGTGTCCCGCCAAGTCATTTGCATTCCATTAGGCGCATGGATCATCTGACGCGAGTGACTTTCCTATAGTTTCCCTCATGTCATTTACCTGCTAGTTCATGTTTTCTCATCAAAAGCATATACAGTCTTCTTTTTGTCTTCAAGGTGGCAAACATATTTTAGGGTTTTCATTGTCAATTAGGTCTAGGGTTTCATTAGGGTTTCTTTAAAAAAATGTGTCAAAGTGTCCAATAATTACCAGCTAGCCGTGAGGAGGTTTCATCATCAATAAATTTCATTTCCAAGTGTTTGAAAATGTGTTTTTCCTCAAAACTTTGTTTTGAGGAAAAAACAGAGTATTTAGCTTTTATTGTGCAAAAATCATGAAATTTTTGTTTTCTTCATTGTAAATTCCTTCATCTGCACCCTGGTTTCTTTCCTTAGCCCAAAAGCTCTGTCACCTACAAAACAAGCAAAGCTCAGGTCATTTGGTTCATTGTAAAGCCAAAAAGAAGTGAAAAGGTCCTAAAAACAGAGTTTAAAGATAAAGTCAAATCCAAAAGATTATGAAAGTGGGTTTCATGAGCTAAAATTTCAAAAGATCTTTGTTTATAAGCCATTCCTTCATGTGATAAGTTCATTTGCAAAAGAGAAGCAAGAAAAAACGATTTTGGTGAGTGAGTGACAAGTTTTGGTGAGTTTGGGTGAAAATCGACCAGCGCGGCGCACTGGGTAGGAGGCGCGGCGCACTGGGTAGGAGGCGCGACACATACAGCCAGCGCGGCGCACTGGCCCTCAAAACTCAGTGCATTTTTACAAGGGCACGACGCATTGGTGAGGCGTGGCGCATTGGGCGTGTTGCGCAGCGCATATAGCTAGAGGGCCCGAAAATGGTCGAAACTCACCCAAATCGCCCAAAAATGCACGGATTTGTCCGGTAGAGCCTCCATTACCATTTTCTATCCAAGTTGGGTGCTTACTTCATGATTCTTATTTCATGGTTATTTCTTAAAGAAGTCAAACCCTATCATTTCAAGTTCCTCCAACAAAAATTGCTGCCTAGGGTTTTGATGACTATTTTGCCACCAGGTTTACTCTCTTATCCCTTTTTTCAATCTGATTCCCTTATTCCCTAAGTTACCCTACCCCCTAAAGTCACTAATCCCTTATCCTAAATTCCCTTTTCCAAACTCTCAATTGTAAATCCCCAAACCCTAATCCTATAATCCCAAAACATCCCACATTTCCCTAACCAAAATCTATTCCAACAGTCTCTTAATTCTCCACTTTTTTCCCTCCCCTTACAGTCCCTCATTTGATTGTTTTCCCTTGGTGACAAAAAAAAAGGTCCAACACATCATCAAAGGTAGTCCAAGACAGTTTGACATATCAACACCTATTTCTCCATGACATCTGCTTCTACATATGATTTTGAAGAGGAGACCCAAAGTGAGTCACCTATAGAGGGACATGCACCCAGGAGGCCTCATAGAGGTGGCAGGAAATCAGAGAAGAACCAACCACCCTTGCTGAATTGCAGGCCTGCCCACATGCCATCTCTTATTTTCGACATCAGTCATGTTATGAATTTTGTGAAAAGGTTGCTAGAATTCAGTTTCATCATGAGTTGGCTCGTTTTTTTGTACTGCATTGACATGGTGATCAAGCCACTCTAGCTGGTGTCACTTTCACACTTACACCAGAATCCATTTCATTAGCAACCAGTATTCCCAACATTGGAGAGCCATGGAACAAGAGAGAGAAAATTGACTGGCAACATTATGAACCATACATTAAGCCTGGCTTCTTGAGGCAGCTCAAGATACTGTTTCCTTTTCGGTATATCAGAGATGAATATGCTCCTTTAATGAAATTGATCATGAAGTATTTCAGCTATGAGGGCCAGTTCTCCCATTTGTATGCTTATCGTATCAGGCTGCTCATGCATTTTACTCGGGTACGGATGATGAACATTCCTTACTTCATGTGCCGAAATATCGAAAGAATGACCACTCTAGTGCAACACAAGACCCCTCAGCAGCAATTTAATAGTATTTATCATTTTTCTCTTATTAAAATTGTGGTTGTTCATCAGCTTGTCTTACAGGGCATCATTTGGGATGATTTCATCTCTTGTGAGTTTTTTAGAGCTTCTCAGGGACCTTTAGATACTTTGCACGAGACAGGTGTACCTTCTTATTAGCATGAAGGTCATGAGACACACACTGCTACTGTGCCGGTATTTATCACTTATCAGAAAGGTACCAGGCAGTTGTTCACGGCAGAAAAGCGAGTGTTATCTCCACCTGGGGTGGAAGGGGCCTCACTTCTGGCATCAGCATCACAAGTTCAGGACAAAGGCAAGAGGCCAATGCAGGATGAGGGGCCTTCAGGTGAGCGGGACTTCATTCTTATTGAGGATGTTGATACAGACATGGGTCCTTAAAGCACAAGTCTCAAAGAGATCATCCAAGAGCACCATACAGAAATCAAAGCCTTGTCCCTCAACTTGGAGAGGGCTAAGTGGATTATAAAATACTTGGAGCAATGGAATAAGCAGCTTGAGGACCGGCAGGTGATCATGGAGTTACAAAACATTAGGAAGAATCGCGAAGCTGCCCAAAGGAGGAAGGTGGAGTTCACTCCACTTGAGCAAGAGATCAACGCTGATTGGGAGTCATGGCTCGAGAGAGTCAACATCCACTTAGAGAGACTACTAGAGAAGGACAACAAGGAAAAATACTTGTTGAGACACATGGCATTTCATTAAATGGCGCGAAACAAGGTTTGCAAAGTGTGAATAAGGAATTTAAAGGCAAAATTGAAGAAGGCTTCAAAGAAGCGAAAGGATCATGATCGACTTCGGATATTGGCTGAGGCATCCTTGGCTCAACATAGCTCTTGACAAAGAAGTTATAGCCCAAATTTAAAAAAATCTGGAGCAATTTTTTCATTTTGGAATTTTTTTGCACAAAAAACAGAGTTTTCCTCCCTATGCGTCGCACCACATGGCGCTCGCTTTTGCTAGAGGGCTCCAAATCACAAAAACTTTGTATTTATGGATTTTTCATGAAAAATTATTCTTGTTTACCTATGGCCAAGAAATTTGGGCAGGTTTTGAGCCCTCAAAGAGGTCAAAAACACTCACAAAATGACCTCACTGCCCCTATTTTGACACGCAGGAAGTAGCCTTGGGAGATTTGATTTTTGACATGGTAAATGAAGACCAAATTGAAAGATTCTACTTGGGTTGGACATTAGACAGGTATGCCTTTCCAACAAGCCTACTTGGAACAAATTTTGACATCGTTAAGGCCTCCAAAAGTGCGTCCAAACAGGCGCGGCGCATAGAGGAAAAATTACTAGTTTCACCCATTTTTGCTCTGTTTTTCGCCCAGCTTTGCCTAGTTTGACTTTTTCACTTTCCTAATGGAAAATTTATGATGTTATTTGATGAAAATTGATGTATCATGATGTAAATATTTTATATTTTAACTTGTAGAAGTAGATTCATCATTTTACAGGTTGTTTGAAACTGAATGAATCAGTTTCCTTGTTTTTAGAGGCATGCTATTATGTTGCCTAGATTCCAGTTCTCAGTTTAGGATCAGTTGGATCAGCTCCTAAAAATGTGAGCTCGACCCCTAGAGGCAAGGAGGAGCTATGTTTGTCTATATTATGTTGTTTTTTAGTCATTAGCATGGTTGGACTCTTGAGAAATCCTTGAGCTTCATTGTACACTCACATCAGTATTTTGGCTAAGGAATTGAGACCAGGATTTGCAGCATTCTTTGGGATCCCTGTGGCATTTGTTTTGGTACAATATTTTCTTATGTACTTGTGAATTTATTCATGTGTTATATGTATCATTTCTCTTTATTTCTTCTCAGCTAAACAAACAAGAGCGTGACTAGAATACATTGAGAATTGCAGTGCTCTACTTGAAGTTTGCCTTAGTCTCTAATGTTTTCCATTGTTTAGAGAGGATCCATGGCTTCCCTTTCCCTCTTCAACTCCTCCTCACTTTGATCCATCCATCTCACTTGATTTATAGTGCCAATTATAGTTACCTACCTTGCCCCATCGAAATCCCTGCAAGATTGTGCCTCATTCCCTGCACCCAAAATCTGCCTTTCCCTTTGAGCCCACAAAAACACCATTTTATCAAACAAACTCCTTTACATATAGAGCTAGCCTAAGATTAGCAGCTATATCCATCATGTCAAGCCCTTAGTGACCATATCTAGCTGAGATTGACCCAGAGAGAGCCCTCTCCTGACCTGGTAGGGCTAGCCACTAGGCTGAGCGTGGTTTGATGTGGACCTAGAAGCTTACCTTTTTAGCCTGAGGTAAATCTAGGCTCTAACAGTAATAGTGAATGCAATAACTTTAAGCTCAGGATGGCTGATAGTTTTAATATCAATTTTTTTATCCTTGGGGTCTGCTCGATCATTGCAAAACTCCAATCGGAGACTAGCGACAGACTGGCCACTTGACCTAGTCCCAAAAATAGATAATTGTTCACCCCTCTTGGACAAACCAGTCAAAAAGTATATGTCCTCCAGCTCAATTTCGAGCTGGTGGCCGCCAATCATGAAGCACTGGTCCTATGTGTTCCATCTGTCTACCAACCATGTCCGGAGGTCTACTTAGGCCCTCATGCCCGGTATGGCCCAGAACTTAAGCAGTCTCCATGCTCTCAATGCCTATAATGTGGGAATATGATTTATTGCGGCAAGATCCACATCCTCATGATCGCGTTCTCACCAAATAAGCATTTTGAATGTCCTACAATGCATAAAAAGACATATTAGAACAATCTTGTTCGAAAAAGTTTGGGCAAAAATGGAGAAATTTAAGTTTTAAAATTCGTTGCGCGGGGTCCGCACCCGCTGCTTACAAATAGTGCGTAGGTCTACATGGGTTGTGAGCAATAGGTGCGGACCCATGAATTTTTATTTATAGAAAAAAGTCGGGGTCCGCAGGGCTCGCGTGTTGCACCTGCGGACCCCCGCGAGCGATTTTATAAACGTATTTTTCCTTTAAAAATAAAATTTAAAGCCTAAAAACAAAATGTAAATGGATGAAATGCAAGTTAAGGAGGACGTGGATTACCTGGAGCTTACGGTTTTCAATTCCGACAAACGGATTTTCTAGAATCTTCACAGGAACTTTTTTACCCAAAAGCTCTCACTTCTCACTCTAAACTCAAATGGTAAAAATGAAGTTAGAAAAGCCTTTTTTATAAGTTTTTTCGAATACATGAATTTTTAATTTATTTATTTTTCACATTTTTATTTATCTTAAATAGGTATGTGTAATGTTTTGAGTTTTTGTGTAGAATATTGAATTTTTCAGGAAAATTGATCATTTTTCAACAAAGAGCATACTTTTATCACTTTTTCGGACTCTTTCAAAAATTTACGAAAAAGCGAAACATTGGAGTCCTCTTTAAGCCCTTTAGACTCTCAAAAATTGAAAAGATTGCCGAGCACTTGATTGTTCGAGCTTGTTAAAATAAATGAATAATCATCCTTTCAGTATAAGTTTACCCCTTTTACGGACTGAAATGGACTATTTACGAAAAAGGTATAGATTGACTAATTACGGTCAATAGAGTCCTCTTTAAACTCTTTTCAGACTCGTTAAACATGAAAATATTATCAAGTGCTTTTCCTTTCTAGCTTGTTAAAGTATTGGAAATGTCATCCCTCCTATACTATTTTATCCTTTTTCAGACCCGAGGGATTATTTTATGAAAAAGTACCCCCATGAAGTTTTCTTAAATTTTTCTTCAGACTCCCTAAAATTGAAAAACACCGAGTTTTTCCTATACTGGACTCGTTAAAATTTAACAATAAAGGACCTTTTCAATTTTAAATAGGAATGAATCACTCCTTCTTAGGGTTCGAATTTTAAACTAAGTTGGACTCATCCAAAGGATGAGCTTATAAACAAGCAAATGTTATCCTCCTCAAGCTTGTCTAAAATAAAGAGGTACTTGCCATAAATGGTGTGGGAAAAGAGAGGAAAATGAACTTGTTTGTTACACTTTGTTTTTTAGAAAAGTTGTTAACCACTCTTGAACACAACACTTTTTGTTCACCTGGGTTGGGAAATCCTTTGCCTAATAGTTAATCAAACCACATTGAAAGTCTTCAGCCGGTTTTTGGGTATTAGGTTTGGGTCAATTGTCACCAAGACATCTGTAGTGTTGTTATGTGTTCAAGAGAACAATTCAAACAAACCATTCATCTGCAAGATATCTGTCATCGATTTTGACCATCCTTGAGTCAATCCTTGCTGATATATTTCTTCAAAACTTGACCTATGATTTCGTGTTGTGGGCTTGCCTACGACGGATCGCTTTCTATCGACTTCAACTCATTACCTAGGAAGTTGATCTAGAAATCATCAGTACATTGAAATCTGCATGCCCTAATGGCAGGTTTCTCGCCTTCGACGATAGGTTGCATCATTGACCTTCGATTGAATGATTCTATCACATGTTCGACTTCAGCTCATTTATTCACATTTCATGGATTGTATTGAGTACTTTGAGAGCCATTAACATTACTGGTGGTTTCTCTCACACTTGTTAATAGTCCACATCATTGGCTAGTAATCAAGTGGTTTCTACTATGTTCAACTTCGACACATTCATTCACATGGACAAAATTGTACTAGTTCAGGAAGCAGAAATCAAGACCCTAGATCTAGTTTCTACCATCGAAGCTGTGAGGAATTTTGTTATTCATTATATGGTGGGCTATTCATAAAAAGATGGTTGTGTCCATACTATACCTACATATGTCTATACTCTTGATGTATTACAAAATCATTCCTATATCAGAATAGCTTAGTCAGTGTTCTAGTTAGTTTTGATCTGAGTATGGGAATGGCTACCTCAGCGATGATATTCTATATATCTATATATATATATATATAGTATATATATATATAATAATATATATATATATATATATATATATAATATAATATATATTACATTGAATGTTTTTATAGGTTCCAACTGGGATGTCCAAAAGATGATCCTTGAAATGATAAAGTACTTCACTCTTCATACATGACAAACTCTATCTCCATCTATTACAGACTTCGCACTTTAGGGGTCAATCTGTTGCACTGAAAATTGTCACCTTGACATTCTTCTATCTGTGTGAGTTCATTACCACTCATACTTTCCTCCTCTGCAAGTATAAAACATCAGTTCCTCATATCAAGCCTTAAAAATAAGAGAAAATCTCTCAAAAGTTTGTAAAACTCTTGTTCCGCACTTTCTCTTTATATTACTTGCGGTCCCACATCTAATGGTCATGTCTACAGCGCACCTCACCGCATTGTCTCTGTGTTAAGGGTGCAGACCCCTGTAAACGTTAAAAAGGCACAAATATATTCTGAAAAGCTCACTTTCAGTTATTTATAGAAGCTTCTGGAAGGAATCTTGAGGTGGAAAGTTCGCGCTTTTTAAGGTTCATGTATCTCATACCTTAAGGAGCTAACCCCTTGATGTGAGGAGCTTATCCCTTTAAAGGAGGATTTTATCCCTTCATAGGTGGAACTGTAACCTCCTCCTTTGCACTATAAAAATAAGCATTGGGCTGGTTAATACGGAGTTATAAGCTTACTATTTTTTGAGGGAAAATGTTGTTGGAACTTAGTCTTCTTTAGTTGAGTTTTTATGAGGAGAGATTGCATACCTCTATGAATCTCATTTGGAAGAGTACAAGGCTTGTCAAAGTAAAGGAAATTCCTATTTCGGACCCCAGGAGGAACTTGTTGAACATCAAGGCTGAAAATATTGTAAGGTTCTTCTACTATTCAAAGTTAATACAAATATATTTGTTTTTCTCAATAAGCTGTTAATTCAAGGTTTATTTTATGGATTCCTTGATCACCATAATAGGCATGATTTATAATATTTGCTATGCAGGTGATACCTAATGTTTGCATGTTTATGATTGCAGGTCTTCAAAGATAACTCTTTCAAACGATTGGACGATGACTACTACGAACAAGAACTGGATCTAAGGTAGGATCTTAACACCCTTATAGTATTTATTTATAAATCACATATGTCTAGAGAAAGATAGATTTGTTTGTATGTTTGTCGCTAGAATGTGTTCTGGTACTACGGAGATCGGTCTTGTCTGCAAAATCGATTTATCTGACCAACACTCAACAAATTAATCCTTCACATCAGTATCAATTTGGGCAGTCCAGTCTCCAAAGATCAATTTATCCTTGAACACTAGATTGCTGCCATATGGGGGGCAGTATGCCTTTTCATTGTTCCCTCCGGGAGAACAACCATATGAGAGTTTACAACAAAATTCGGTTCAAACTAGAATTACATCCAGTGGTTGGGTACCAATACTACCTCAACAGCCAAGAGTTGTATATTCAATGCAACCAAATCAACCTGTGTTGAACATTCCCACTGAACCTGCTATTGTGATGGTGTCACAAGTACAAGCACTGCCTGTTTTATGTGAACCTCAAGTCTCTCAGGTCATAATACAACAGCCTCTTGTCTCCACGGCTCAATCACAACCTCAGATTAGTGCCTCCTTAATTGGAGTGACTCATGCTCAAACAGGTACTATCACCCCTTATCTTAGTCAAACATCTAGTATTGGACAACAGCAAATGGTCCAACAACCATGGCTGGTACAATATCAACAACCACAATTCCAGCAATCTTACTGAGGACCTGAGCAACAAATCTTTACAGGTAATGGGCAATCGTATTTGCAAAATGGTTACCAACAATCATGTTATAATGGTTATGCCCATCAACCTTATCAAAGTTATCAGCATCATATACATTATTCTGGTATGCAAAGACCTACTGCTCAGGCAATCCCATCTTATCCTAGGTATGCTTCCCAAAACCTGAGTCAACTGTTTCCTTTTGTAGCAACTCTAGAATTACCGGATCTGAACTGGCTGACAAATGATCTAATTGTTTACGCCCCTTGGTGGCCAGTGATTCCTCATAAACTTCCCTCTGATATTCCTAAAATTAATGGAAATACGGGTGAAGACCCATCAAATCACGTAATGACTTTTCATTTGTGGTGTTCATCTAACACCCTCATTGATGATTCAATTAGGCTTTGCCTTTTTCAGCGAACGCTAACAGGTCTGGTAATGAAATGGTACATCAAATTGCCTAGAGTTTCATTCGATAACTTTAGCACCCTTGCCACTACCTTTTTAACCCACTTTCAGTTACCCATAAGGTACGAAATAGGAACAGAGCTACTTACCAATTTTAAACAAACAACAGCCACTCAAATATCTGATCATATTCATGAGTGGCGATGTCGTCGTCGAATGGTAAAGACATATGTTCTTGATCAGCTTCTAGCTGAGTGGTTTATTAAGTTGTTATTACCTTGTATTACAAAAGATGTGGCCAAGGGAGGAGTCATCACTGAAGAGCAAGTCATTACTCGTGCACAATAACTAGACTTGATCTATACTCAGTCTAGCACGCTCTATGACAAAATTCCTGACGCTCCTAGACCAGAATTTTCCATTCCTCCTCCTCCTAAATCAGACAAGAAATCTCATGCCGATGATGGCATGATTGGCACCTCAAGTACATAAACCACAAAGGCTCCATCTAGTAAAGCCCTTGTAGTTTCTAGTAAAAAAGCAAATGACAAACTATTTGCCTCAGAGGGTAATGTCGTGTCATCAGACAAAGGAAAAGAACCAAAGCAACCAGGGGGGAAGAAGAAAGGGAAAAAAAAAAAAAAAAACAGGAGGATTTGACTCCTGAGAAGTCTTCTGGAAACCCTGCTGGGCAAAAGAAACCTAATTAGCCATGCTTCATATCTGATGAGGACCATTATATGAAAGATTGTCCACATCAAGCTGAGGTCACGAAGTTTTTGAAGACTTCAAGTACCTCGGCAGTATTGAATCATCCGTTTCCAAACACAGAAACTAATCTGGTTTCTATCGATCATGCTTCCCCATCCCAAGTGCTTATGTTGTCCATTTTGAAACAACAAAATGATGCTTTGATATTGAAGAGGAATAAAGATTATGGGAATCCACAGATGTCGAACAACAAGGCTACAGATCAACCTAGTAGTTCAACAACAACTTCGTCAGAAGTTGTGCCACCCATATTCCTGAACTAACAATAAAGGCGCCAAAGGGAGTAGTACATAAATCGACATTTGATCCTCGTGCTCGAGTAGCACAAAATTATAATATAGTAGAGGATCTGGCCCAATCGACATACGCTATGTCGACACTTGAAGTATTGCAGAATTGCCCCTCCCAAAAGCAAGCTTTATTATCAACAATAGGTGGGATTGACCCAACGGATTCCACAAAGGATATGAACCTCAGTTACCAGCACAGCTCGCTTTCCTTATACAAGTAAAAACCCTCAACAAGACTGTTCATCAAACAATTATTGACGAGGGGGAATTTACTTGTATTATGTCAATGAGTTGTTGGAAAACTTTAGGCTCACCACCCTTGTCACAATCATCAACGACATTAAAAGCATTCGATGGAAGAACATACACGCCATATGGGATATTAAGTAACTTGCAAGTTTAATTGGGGGGCAAGACAGTAGAAATTGAAGTCAAAGTTATCGATGGAAACCTCGATTACAATATCCTACTAGGAAGGCCCTAGATTTATGCTATGGCTGCCGTTGTGTCAACATATTTTAGAAAGATTGCATTCCCCTTCCAAGGGGCAATTACAATCGTTGACCAAATGACCTTTTTCCCCAATGGTTCACAAGCTACGATAAGCATACCAATGATCCATGGAAGATCTCAATTGCTTCAAAATGTAGAAGTAGGCATCCTAAAAGGCCCTGCCTTAATGGGTAATTTTTCCCTCCTGCCTCCGAGTAATATGGCAAAAGTGGCCATGGTGGAAACTTGTAATATGGTATCTTCTACATCAACGAATATTAAGAAGATTTCAAAACATTTTGTTAGCATGGATCATCGCCAGGTATTGCCTCCAAGCCCCATAGAAATTTTGTAGCAATCAATTTTCTTGGCCTGGGTGGCAAACCCAAATCAACACTCATCAAGTGTTTAGATAGATAGGTCTCTAGAATATGGCACCTCTTCAGATCCTTGGTCACTTATACATTCTACAGACGAAGGTATCATTCAGTCAATGATGATAGGAGAGGCACCATGGGAATATTACCACCATTGTTCCCATCTCCAAGATAAGGATGAAGATTATTCCAGTGACCTTAATCATCCTTCATTTTTTGATTTTATATCAAATACTGTAAATATGGTGGATTCCGAGTGAAATCTGTCCAATATTGAAGAAAGTATAGCCATAAATATCTTGACCAAACCTAATGTTGTAGAAAATATTCATGTTGGAAAATCTTGTTCTCCTTCAGAACTGGAAATATATTGCGCTCTCTCTTGCAAATTCAGAGATGTCTTTGCATGGTCATATGAAGAAATGCCAGGCATTGACTCAAACATCGTTGAACATGAAATCAAGATGTATCCAGATGTTAGACCAGTATGACAGCGGCTTTGTTAGGTTCACCTGAAGAAAGTCGTTTCCATCAAGGTAGAAGTTGAAAAACTTTTACATGCTGGTTTTATTTACCCTGTTCCTCTAACTGATTGGGTATCAAATATTGTTCCTGTCATGAAAAATCAAGTAACAATTAGAGCGTGTGTTGATTACAGGGATGTAAATCAAGCTTGTCCAAAGGACAACTACCCTACACCCTTCATTGACCAGATAATTGATGAATGTGCCAGATGCGAAATCTTTTCATTCATGGATGGATTTTCTGGATACAATCAAATAAACATTCGCCCACAAGAGCAGTCGAAGACTGCATTTATATGTCCGTGGGGCACATTCGTGTACCGTAAACTACCTTTCAGTTTAAAGAACACAAGGGAAACTTTTCAGAGGGCAATGAACTATGCCTTCCATGATGTCAAACACATCGTTCAACCATATCTCGATGATCTACTGGCTCATTCGTGAAAGCGGACTGATCATCTATAGCATTTGAGAGCTATATTTCTACGTTGCCAACACTACAAGATACGACTTAATCCACACAAGTGTGTGTTTTGTGTCGGTTCTAGTCGTTCACTTGGATTCATGGTTTCTAAGGACAGGATTCAACTCGACCCATGTAAGGTTTAGACAATCATCGACATGCCTCCACCTTCAAATTTGCTTCAGATTCAGAAACTCCAAGGGAAAGCAAACTTTCTAAGGAGGTTCATTCCAAATTACACCAAACTTGCTAAAGGTTATATGCGTCTTTTGATAAAATAAGTGCCCTTAAATTGGGATCAGGTTGCGTAAGCTTCCTTTTATGCTTTAAAGGATTCCCTAATAAAAGCATCATTAATGTACGCTCCTGACTATCAAAAATACTTTAACCTGTATCTAGCCATAGCAGATACAACCATCGCAATGGTTTTAGTACAAGAAGACAATGGAAATGAACATCCTCTCTATTATTTAAGTCGAAACTTAAATGATATAGAAAGCAAGTAATCCTATGTTGAAAAGCTGGCTCTAGCAGCTATTCAAGTAGTATAGAGATTTCGACACTATATCCTCTTTTGCAAAACTACCATTTTGTCAGATTACAACCCTATGTCTTACATTCTGTCCCATCAATTACTAGGGGGAAAATATTCAAAATGGATAACCATTTTGCAAGAGTTTGATTTGGAATTCACAAAATCCAAATCAAAGAAATCTCTAGTTTTCACGGAGTTACTATGCAACCTCCCATCGTTGTCCAACAATTCAACATCTAAAGCATCAATCGTGGATGAATCTCTGTTTCTGATATCGTCAAGTGATCCGTGGTATGGAGATATACTGATCTATCTCCAAACCTAAACATTTGGGCTTAATACCTCTTGCTCCGAACAATGACGTACTCAATAACAAGCCAAAGACTACATGATCGTCGGTGATACACTTTACCATCGTGGTATCGATACAGTTTTCCGAAGGTGCCTCATGCATGAGGAGGTCGAAAAAGTCCTGAATGATTGTTATTCAGGTGCATGTGGGGGGCATCAATCTCGTTACGCTACGGCACAAAATATCTTACAAGCAAGTTACTTCTGGCCTACTATATTCAAAGATTGCATAATCGTAGTCAGAAGTTGCCATGCTTGTCAGATCTTCGACCACAAAACTAGACTACCGCCCACACCGCTACATCCAGTAGTTGCTATTGGGCCATTCGCCGAAGGGGGCATAGATTTCAAGACATGTAACCCCACCTCGGCCGAGGGGCATGGGTATATCATAGTCGTAGTCAACTATTTTACAAAATGGGCTGAGGCAATGCCTACATTAAACAACAATGGTGAAACGGCTGCTCCTTTCTTTTTCAATCATGTAGTCTCTAGATTTGGTGTTCCACAGGCTATAGTCATAGATCATGGATCGCATTTTTGCAATCACATGATTGTTGAATTGGCTACTAAATTAGGACTGTCCCACGATAGTTCTACTTCGTATTATCCGCAAGCTAACGGACAAGTTGAGGCCATCAACAAAGTCCTGAAGCGCATGCTGCAAAGGATGATTGGAGTCCACAAATGGAATTGGCACTTAATCCTGTACTCAGCCTTGTGGGCATATAGGACATTGGTGAGAAATGCGACTGGATTTACACCCTTTTAGTTGGTGTATGGCCTAGAAGCGGTCTTACCGATTCAGTGTGAAATTTCATCTCTCAAGCTCACAGTCGATCTACTTCCCGAAACTTCAAAGGAGGAGGCTCATTTCTTAGAACTAATCCAATTGGATGAAGCCTGTTGTGATGCTGCTTTGGCTAATGAAGCTCATAAGAAACATGTTTGAGCGCAAGTTGACAAAAATGTCAAACCCCATGTCTTCTCAGAAGGTGACCTGGCCTTGCTTTATGATCAAGACTCTGATAAATTGGGAGTAGGTAAGTTCAAACCATTGTGGATGGGACCCTACATTTTTAAAAGAGTATTAGCAAAAGGAGCCTACGAGCTGGTATATTACGATGGGATTCCGCTATCGCAACCCCGAAATGGGTTGTATCTTAAGTGTTAGTATGCTTGATTAAGTGTAGTAATCTCTTTATAGATATGATTTTGTTACGCTTTTTGTTTTCGCCAAGAGTTATCATTTTGGTTAGGTAATCCACCTTGCATTTGTTGTATATGTTAAACCTATTGGAATCATTCATTGGTTATGCTGACGGAGCTAGTCGTGGTACGTGAAACCTATCTTCTGCAGCCTGAGCCATTTTTGATCCAAGCGGCGAGTTAGTGAGTTTCAGAGGGATATGTATTGGTCGATCAACAAACAACATCATTGAGTACAGTGCATTGGTGGAGCTTCTCTCTGATGCCATCGCACATGGCATACACTGACTTTTTGTTAGGCTAGATTCACAACTCGTCACCCTACAACTTATTGGCATCTATTCCATTCAGAATCCAGCTATCTATCGTATGTTCCTAAGGGTTAGGATTTTGGAAAGACAGTTTGATTCTATTCAATATCAATACATTTCTAGAAACCTAAACACATTAACTGATTCATTAGAAAATTATGTGTTAGATAGACATTTGTTGCATTTATGAAGGAAAAAGCATTTCAATTAACATGTGCATTAGGATCATGTAACTTAACCGAAATAAAACTCTGAAAATTAAAAATATATAACTGTTTATAGTTTTTTACAAAATGTTCCATGTCCAGGACAAAATCGGTCATACGACGCAAAACCTCAAAAATGCAGAAAAGCACCCCAGGCTAATGATGCTGGTGATGGCAAGTCACTGCCTGTGCGATCATACGTAGGAGCCTAGTCCATTGACTCGGCATGGGAGTGGTATGGCACTGTAATCTCAGAGGTAACTTGTCGGTCCTCACATCCTAAATACCAAGGGCGAGACCCTCAATCTGATCCTACAATACTGTAAGGGTCTCCACTATGTCCAGATCGCGAAGGACAACCCTCCCTATAGCCTCTCCTGCTGGAATGTCAGCTGCCACCGTTGGGTGCGTTGTTGGTTGCACTGGCCAACATATGCACTCATATATGAGTTTGATTAGTCTTGATAACATTTAAAAAACACAAGAACATTATAAAAGCAATAAATAAAGATATGGTCAGATCATTTTACCCATAACACCCCACTGCTCGCCAGCTGGTAGCACCAAATTTGGGTCGCCTCGGAAATCCATCCCAACGTATGGATACTTAGTGAAGACCATCTCCTGATGGTTGAACCACTCAAAGAAGCCATCAGAGAATGAAATCTATGATTGGCCAGCATGTCTGGCCATGAGGTGAACCCATCTCTGCATCCGTGGTTCCCTCGGTGCTGGCAATCCTAGTGAAATGTATTGTGGTTGCATCAGTGGAATCCTCTCCAAGGAGAAAGCAGTCAGAATGGAACCATAACCAAAGTTCTTGGATTTTCCATTCTTCACCTTGGAAAGTTGGTTTTTTATAACCGGAAGTACTACCTCACACCAGTTGAATACCTTTGGTTCCAAGCATTCAAGGGCGTACTGCATATACGATCTGTTGGCCAAATGAAGAGCAACGCTACCAACCAATCTAGAAAAGGTGAATAAAATAGTCCTCAAGGACCGATCAGTGACATCTCAAATACTGATCTTACCATCCCTGCTCGGTTGAGATCCATCTCTACAAAACTGGCGAATATAATCCCTCACAAATTCACCCCCACGGGCGGATCCCGATAGTGAGAGAGTGGCACCACGCCTCGATAACCCGGTCAAAAAGTAGATATCCTCGACTGTCAAAGGAATGGATTTGCCTCTAATCTGGAACACTTGGTTGGTCGGATCCCATGCATCGAGATGATACTGTAACAAATTGATTTGTTGCCTCATGCTGGATATGTGGAAGAATTTGAGCAAGCCATAGTTTCACAATGCAATAACCATACCTGGATCATGTAAGGCAATCATGTCCTCTTCTTCATGCTCACGTTCACGCCATGTAACGACTAGCTTGATACGATGAATCTTTGAAACACAAACAAAAGATGAATTAGGATCCTGATCTAGGAAAAAACAGGAAATAATTTCATGAAAAACACTGCACAAACTTTCCCTTCTCTACCCATCGCACCCTGCCTGTGTACAGGGTGAGATGTATATTGACTAGCCAATGGCCCAGAAGAAAGAGAAAGCATGCTCAAAATCAGAAAAGGATGGAATGCAATTGAAGAGCTCGAGGTTGCCTCCTACCTAGTCTTGACGGTGTGAATAATAGTCCACCAGATCTCACGTAATCAGCTGATGAAATTTGAGGGAGAAAACACCTCCAGAGCTCCAACAATCCCAAATTTGAATGAAATGGTAAAAATGAGAGGTAAAAATACTTTTATGTTACTATTTACGTAATTGAAGTAAAATGTTAGTTTTTAACTCATTTTTCAAGCATGAATTTTCATTTCTAATCAATTTGATGGAGTAATTGAACAGGTTGTATGACCGTCGAAAGAATGTAGTGTTAATCGTAAATCAACCATCTCTGACTATTATCATGAGCAATGTTACCGCAGGATTCAAGTTCATTAAAAAATAAACCCACTAATGAGAAATGTTACTTCAGGGTTCAAGCTCATTAAAAAATAAACCCACCACTCAGCATAGACTCTAAAGATTAAAGCTCATTAAAATATGAATCCACCCTCGGTAAATAACCTTCGTGATTTCCTTGCAATCAACCTTTTGAGCCTTGGTTGTGTTCTTACCATCACCCCCATTCTTTTGGCTGATCATATGCTTCCACTTGATTGTTTACCCTTTTTAGGAATAGCTGCGACAAGTGATTCTGTTAGCCACCCTCTTTATACTGCTGTGTTTGAGAAGTTCCAAACTTACTTGCAACCAGTTGTTACCCAAAAACATCACTCGTTCCTCAAAAATGAGTCTCTTTTAAGCTCTTTTTAGACTCATAAAATATGAAAAGATTGTCGAGCTACCGACCTTTCCAGCTCGCTAAAGTAAAGGGAAGCACCATCCCTCCTCTATATTTTAATATTTTTGGACCTAAGGGATCATTCCACAAAAAGATAGAGCGCTTGTTTTTTTCGGCTCGCTAAAGCTATCGAAAAGTCATCCCTTTCGTATTATTTTATACTTTTTTGGACTTAAGGGATTATGCCGTGAAAAAGGACTGCTGGAGTTTCCTTTCCATCCCTTTTCAAACTCTCTAAGCATGAAAAGGACTGAGTTATCTTTGTCATCAAACTCGTTAAAACAATAGCGACAAACTTGTCCATTCGGACAAGAGCGAGTTTCACTATCGCTAGGCTCACTAAAACATAGCGACAGGTTTGCCCGAAGCGAAAATTGTAGAACAAGCATATGTTATGCTTGTCAAGCTTGACAAAAATAAAGAGGTACTGGTCAGAAATGACTGGGGAAAAAGGGAAGAAGACTTGAAGAGCTTCATTGGTAGCAGGTCGCTCTTGAACATGAAACTTTCACTCCATCACCATGATTGAGTTAGGTTGGGTTATTTCGTTCACTAGTCACATCACCATTGGTCCTTCGTACCATCCATTGTTGGGGTTAACACTACCAATCCATCTCAGTGTCGCCGATATGTTCAAGAGAAGTCATTCAGAGAATTCACCAACCCAGCTAATGCCTCATCCACTGCAATACCTTCACTCTCCATTTTTCATGACCGCCATTCCTGAACCTTGTATCATCAAATATTTTTCACCTCCAAAAAATCATTTTCTTCATTTTGTGTCATATATGTGGGATTCATTAAGGCCCTCCTACGATGGGTCACTTCTTGTTGACATCCGCTCATTGTCCAAGAAGTTGACTTAGGAACAACCCTTTCAGTAATTTGAAGCTTGCATACCTCAATGGCAAGTTTCTCACTTCCGGCGACATGTTTACATCAATGCCCTTCGACTGAAAGATTTTGCGTGGTGTTAGACATCAGCTCATA
Organism: Pinus taeda; assembly: GCA_000404065.3. Classification (NCBI taxonomy): domain Eukaryota; kingdom Viridiplantae; phylum Streptophyta; class Pinopsida; order Pinales; family Pinaceae; genus Pinus; species Pinus taeda. Next base: position 100,334 of record APFE030036645.1, read on the forward strand.
TATTCACACCATGTGAATTGTACTGTAGTACCTTTAGGGTCATTATCATTATCAGTGATTCCTCTCGTGCCTGTTAACAACTTACATCATTGGCTGGTAATTAGGCGATGTCTTTCCATGTTCGACTTCTGAACATCTTTTCACATGGATTGACTTGTACATCGGGAAAAGATTGAATGAGTTTGAAGACCACAGATCTAGTTTCATCCATCCAGGCTACGATATATTCCGCAAAATAAAGACATAAAATGTACACCATAGCTGCACAGATGATCATCCAAGCTAAGGGATGATGGCTCTACAAGAATTACCAGTCTGCAACAGCGGATGATTGTCTGTCCTTTGTACATGAAAATGAATTTATAAAGCTGAGCATGGGCATGCCCGCCTCAGCGACATCATGAAAATAATATTAAGATAATGTATTGTATTGTATTGTATATAGGTCACCTTCCAGTTAGAAAAACCTTGGATCCTCATGATAAAGAATTTCACCGGACATCAGAAGATTTATGACCTCATGCTTTGGGGGGCAACTGTTATAGACATATTTGGGCACTGCAACCCCAATCACATATGTCAATAAACCAAGGGCTCTTAAACCCCTAAAAGTGTTGTTTCACACCCTAAAGGATCATGGTCAATTGATTGCATCATTTCCCAGAAGTTCCACCTGAAAAATCACTTAGAACTGGCCAAAACTGGACCATATAGACTACTCCATGCTTAAGGTCCGATGCATACTAGCTGCTACACTAGCCAGGTGTGATGCATACTGAAAGAGCCTTCTGTGGGGTGCGATGGGCGAGAGTAGACAAATGGCAGAGACAGTTTGCTAAGTGGAAACCTAGAAAATCTCCTAGAAACTTCTCATATGACACTTGCCTCTCTGAATTCGCCCAGGGATGAGTAGGAGATCATGAAATCTCCAAGTGGAACCAAGAACTATCAGTGAAATGACACTAATAAAAAATCCAAAAGCTGACTCAACCCTCTGCAAATATCGATATATGGATCCCTCATCACAGAGATCTAAAGGCGGCAGTTTTGTAATTTGTAAGGAAGCGTTGTTGGTTTCTTTTTGAGACATTGTATTGTTGGGTGATCTTGCTTTTCATGAGGTGAAGAGGGCTTTCATGCTGGGAGGATGATACTGGATCAGACAGTTGGGTTGTAATCCTCTCTTCTACTTCTACTATCAATAAATTTATTTGAGTTTTCCTCCATATACTTGTGTATTTGTGAATCTTGCTATTTGTGAATGCAATTATATGGTTAATGTACTTCTGATTTTGCATTGTTTATGGTATTATAGATCTCTATGCTTTGATGGTGTTTTGTTGCTTTGCCTCTACAGGTGTCCTTTAAAGTGGGACAAGTAAGAAAGGAGTGGCAAGCTCTATCAAAAGAGAGAGGAAAGAAGCAAGAAGCCAAGCGAAAGATTCAAGTTGGTGCTCTCTGCTTCTCTCTTATCTATCATACATAAAGGAAATCACAAGTTACTTTGAATTGTTTGTTTCTAAGATAGCTACTCGTCTTAGTGGGACTAGCAGATCAAATAGACACTAGTTTTCCCGAAAACACCAGGTAGACCTTCCTTGGCTCTGTCCTTTTCTCTATGGTTTGGGAGCACCTTTTCCTTGTTTTGGATTTGAATATCCAAAGTCTCGCTTCTTCTATTTAAAAATCTTCTCAATCTTGATAGTGTATCAGTACGCTGAGTCGAGTAAGGAAATGTCCAAGAGCTCCATCACCTACTGGATGTACTTGTGTAGATAGCCATGGTACTTGAGTACCAAATTCCACTCAGTATCCTTGATACCCAACTTCTTGCAAAGCATATGGAAAATATTTGTGAACTCTGGCACATCTTGGTCCCTTCCTTGCCATAGCGTGGTCCACTTTATGTATTTATCTGCATAGTTCCTGAGGAGGTAATATTTTCCCTTGATGGAATCTTGGAAAGTATCCCAAGTGGGTGTGGCTGAAAAAAAAAGGGTTCATTCTCATCCTTTTGTTCACAGTAGGTTTCCCACCAGTCCTTGACATGTGGGACAACTTTGAGAAGTGAAAAAGAAATCTTTTCCTGATTAGAAAAGTCATGAAATAAAAAATACCCTTCCAACAAATTTAACCATTTATCTATGGCATCTGCATATATGATGCCCTCAACTATGGGAATATCAAAGTTAACTTGTACCTTAAAAAGAATGGTGGTTCCAGAGTGGCTGTTGGATGAGGATGCGTCACTTGTGGGTAGCCATCAAAGGATCTGGACAAAGTTATCCATCATCACGTTCCTCTGTCACTTAAGGGCTTCCTCAAGAAACATTTTGAAAGGATCCCCTACCCCCACATCTTTCCTTTCTTTCGTCATGGGAGGTCGTCGTGGTTTGTGAGGCTAATCTTGCAATAGTTCAGCAAGATTGAGCCCTAACTCCTTATACCTTGACCTCATTGGGGACATCAAAATAAAAACAGAGAAAGAGCAGACTTCTCTGATACCACTGAGCCGAACATAAATAGGAACACAACATATTATAGATATAATAAAAAATATAGAGATGTAATAGAAAAGAATTTCATTTCATTAATAGAAAAGTACTAAACTATGCTTACAAATAGAATGGAAATAAGATAGCTTGGGCGATGGTAGCTTATCTTTGAGAAGATATGTGGCAGCTACGTGCAAACTAAACTATGTTGCAATGAGGCTCAAGGGCCCATTTATTATTTAAAAACATGAGAAAACCATAAACAACCAAAACCCTAGCCCCATGATATGTAACCCAAGATTTTGTGGGCCCCGTTGGGGTTAGTTGGGTAACCAACTTCCCGAGGTCGTAACATGGTCATCCTATCTCCATTTTGTGTGTACGATACCTTGTTGGAAAGGCCTCTTTGAGTACTACAAGTTTTCTTGGAGGTATTTTCCTATTGCAAGAAGCCTACATAGGACCTCAAAAAAACACCATTTAGGAGGTCAAAACTGCTCCGAAAGTTCATGACCCGAAAAATTGCTAAAAATAGTAAATGTTGAAATAAACAATGAAACACATGAGACTAATGGGAGGGTCTAGGTGGAATAGTTGGTTGGCCACCAATATCCACCTGAATCAGATTTTCACTATACAAGTCTAAAATTTACTGCTTTCCCATACGAATTGGTGGAAACTGTGATCTTTTATAGCGTTGCATCATCTCATGGGCCATGCATGAAATGTTGAATGTTCCTAGAGATAATTTGTACCAATTAGGTCTTGATAAGTCATCAATTATTGCAAATCAAAGTATAAATCACTTCAAGTAATTGCTCTCATGATCTAATGTGACGTCAAGTTTTTTGAAAGCTTCCTTGATTGGGTGAATTCTTTCTGAATGATAAATTCTCCTTGACTCCATCTCTCCCAAAGGACAAGGCACTAATCCTCCATAGGTGATCATTTTCAAATATTATTTCTCTCACTTCTCCTTCTCTTTCCAAGCCTAGCCTCCATAGGTCACCTAGGGTATCAATTATCACATGTTCTAGCCATCAAAGTACTTTAATCTATTTCCCATTACTGTGTTAGGTTTTTCTCTAGACGCTCTCCAAATTTCACGAAATGTTGATGGTGGGATCTCCAGAAATTGCAAGCCCTAGCCCAAGGATCTTATCTTTCCCTAAGTTTCTCTTGAATAGTAACCTCATTGTGATCATTGCACTCTATTCCAATAAAATTTTTCCATTGATACACTTCACATCTACAATTAGGTCAATCCCCTTATTTAGTGATCAATTTCACTTAACCTAATTCAGGGTCCACCTGGTCTTATGTGGTCCGACAACATAACAACCACAATTCCACAAATATCATACAAAGGCCAATTATCCATAAGGATTCCTAGTCCTAGGAATCATCTTTACAAGATATATTCCCAAACCCTAGCCTCAAGAATCCTTCTAGCCCTTCCTAGAGAGACCATCAACTCGAATTTCAAGAAATAAAACCATATAATTGAGTCTCTCTTGAGAATAGGCCTTAGGAATCACTTCGTATCATTTCATAGATTCATCCTTCTTTGTGATTCATCTTATATTGAGTCTCCTCCCATCGGTGAAAGACCATAAAGAGCAGGGATCCTTAGCTGAGGTGAGAGTGGGCTATCACTCCATTGTTTCCCTTAACCCAATAGTTTCTCTATAGAATCTGCTCCTAGGACCCCTGCTAGTTTGAGTGGTAACAAGTACCATAGTAGAAAAGTGTTTGTATATATGAATAATTTGGACCACCAACTTCTCGGGGTCCTAACTTTGGCATATGATCTTTGTTTGACTATCATAATACCTTGTTTCGAAGATCTCCACAATAAGGTCAAAAATAAATTTTGTAAGGAAAAGTTTGGAGATTCTCTAGTTTCTCTATTTTCCCTAAAAATTTCATTTAGACGCTCGAAATGGCCTCATAATTTTAGGACCGAAAAAACTACCAAAATTAAAAGGTAGTGTTAAATTTTAGGAAATGAACCTAAAGGGAAATAATGTTGGGTCGAGTTAGGTTGATAATAGTGTGATCATGTGTCTCTAGATGGTTTCAGTAAGTTGGTAATGGACCCCATTTCCATAACTGAATCTAGGACGTTCGGTCATGCATGGTAACTCTTAGCTCATGTTTAGCCTAATGAGCTTGTAACAATGGGTAAATGTGGGGTGGGGTGTTACAATGTAGGTGAGCTTATGTTCTAGCCCATAAACCCCACCTAAAAAATAGATGATTTATATCCTTTTCATATTTTAAATTTTTTTACATAGAAGGCTTTAGGAATACCTGCATACATATGTGATTTTAATTTGGTAAGACCATATACAAGATTTGATTTTTTTTTAAATAATAATAAAAAAATTCGATCAAAGAGAGATAACTTGTCCATTATCCACATGTGCCAAATTTTATAGGAATTGTACCCTGCAATCCAGATTTTGAGAGGTTGTGAAGGACTTACATGTAAACAGTGTAAGCATGAGTAAGGTTCAAATCTTTTCTCTCAATGTAATAACATGGATCTTGATGACCAACCATATTTTTTAAAAATAGTTACTCAAGTTGAAGAGATTCTAATAGGATGCATAAATCCTATCTTGAAAGTGACACTAGCTTGAGGTGGGAACTATAAATATAGTGGCCATACAATTAGGTTTCCACAAGCTATTTCTACAATTGCTCAGAATCTTCCACGACATGTTGAATATCTTGACTTCCTAATTATGACGGGACGTGTTACTAATTATAAATATTATGAATGCTATGTCAAAATATCTTGATTGATGGTTGCATTGTGTTTCAATATTGAAAATGATAAATATTCTCAATATTTTGAAATTTACTACGATCACATATGGATTAGACTACGTTCAAACATTTGGAAACCATCCTACATTTTGATATTTCTTATTGAACATGATAATGCAGCATCATAGCCAAGCAACAACTCCATTTTTTTAAAAGAAGAATATGCATGATAAATCACCTACAATTGTTGAAGAGTTGGATCACCAACTGTGTGATTTACTTGATAACAAGCTAGCTAAGAAAATTATGCATTTTGGTGCTACTCTCATAGGTACAAGGGCCTACTAGACAAAGTGTCGAGTCGAGCTGATTGACGTGATTACTCAATTGGTTTGTTCATATTTATTTTTTACTTTAAGTGTGGCTCACAAAAATGGCTAGACTTACATAAACACCACCGTAATTGGAAGAAAAAAGAGCAAAAGGGCTTTGTTACAGTTGTGATAGAAAATACACTAAAGGTCATAAGTGTGCTGAGAAGAAATTATTTTACATAGATTGTGAAGAAGAGGAAGAAAAGGAATAAGAAACATCAAAAGAAGAGGATACACACCAAGAACAAACCCTAGAGAGAGAAGAAATGAATCCGACCATATATTGTAATGCATTGGATAGAATTACCACTCCTCAAACTATCAATATAGAAGAGCATATCAATAAGAAAAAGGTAAGAGTGTTGATTGATTCAAGAAGTACCCTTAATTTCATTCATTGTAAGATATCCAAGGAATTGAATTGCTTCCTATATCCAGCATTGGAGTGTCAAGTGATGGTTGCAAATGAAGGAACCATAAATTTCTCTGGAAAGTGCTATAATATCGTCCAATTATTTCCATTCCAATGGGTGGTGTTTATGTTGTACTAGGAGTCCAATGGCTACAATCTTTGGGTATGATAGCTTTTAATTTTCAAGAATTTTTCTTGAAATTTTTTTCAGTAGGAAAGGAAGTTGAATTTAGGGGTATTGCAGGGAAACTGGGAAAGGTAATCATCTCTAATGGTATATATCCAAAAAAAATTGGACAATCATTTCAAGGTATTTGAGACTCCCAAAGGCCTCCCACCTATTCGTGATCATGATCATTCTATTCATTTGATTCTAGGAAGTGTTCCTGCAAACATCAATCCTTACAGATATCCTTATGACCAAAAGAGTGAAATTGAACGCATGGTTGCAAAAATGCTAGAGGCTGGTCTAATTCAACCTAGTCAAAGTTCTTTCTTTGCTCCAGTAGTATTGGTGCGCATGAAGGATGGATCATGGTGCATGTTTCCAGATTATAGGGAGCTCAAAAAGATCACTATTAAAGATAATTTTCTCATTCCTCTCATTGATGAATTATTGGATGAATTGAATGGAGCAGTTTATTTCACAAAGTTGGAACTTTGTTCAGGATATCATCAAATCAAAATGAAGATTGAAGATTGTTGAGCGATTTTCTCCCCTAGGGCTTTTGGGTGGAAACCCTAGCAGACTGAAAGTTGTCTAAACAGAGAAACACACATTCACACAACCATTACGCTATAATAAGAAAATTCTAAAGTAAGAAGGGCATACCTTAGGTCCTACGTTCGAGAAGTTCCTCAAGGGTCCAAACCCTTCTTCAAGTCCCTTTCGCTCCTTTGTCCTGCAAAACAACCAATTCCAAAGAATGCAGAAGTATATGGACAAAGACTTATACAAAAATCATCTTTATGTTATAAAAGAGGGAAGTTAGTTATGAACTTTAAACAACCATTCAGATATGAAATTCAAACATGAACATCATAAACATAAAGAAGAAGCATATCAAGAACCAAGACATGTTTCTTTACTATAGACAAATAGAATGTACAAAAGGAGTAATATCACCTGAGTAACCTTTCATAGGCTCCAAGCAAAGCTTCCTTCCGGATCTGTCCAGCCTCAAGCCTCTAGCATATCTCCTTCCAAGACTCACTCCATGATGCCATAACTAGTGGATGAACATCAACTCACAAGGAAACAAAGGTTTCCTGTACAAATGGGGGAAGTGCAGAAGGCACAAGGGTCTTCAGACCTGATCAGGGGGAAAATCTTAGTATAATAACCTTTCTCTCTCCTATCTCCTCCCTTAGGCCTTCCCTTTGGTGTCTTTTTATACCAATTCCAAAGTAGTTTTTTAGTTAGGAATTGGTTGGGAACAGTTGAGGCCACGGGCACTAAAAGGTGATCAACAGGTAAAACCCGTGATCTCCTCCCGAAAATAAGGAGTTTTATATATTTTTTAAGTGTTTTAATACATATACGCGGGTTGGGTATATATGAACCCACGTATACACGCGTTTAACTCAGGGCAATGTCGCGTACAAGGAATAAAACACTGTTTTTTAAATTTGGGACCAGGTCTAGAAGGAGGGGTTGCCCTAGGCCATGAGTGCAGCATCACAAACCATAATAGTGAGATTTGGAGCTATAACAAAGACTTTCCAAAAAAAGCATTTAGAACTCATAAGGGTCATTATGAATTTTTGGTCATGCCTTTTGGCCTTACCAATGCACCTTCTACATTTCAAGCTTTGATGAATTCCATTTTCAAACCCTTCCTTGAGAAAATTTGAGTTAGTATTTTTTCTATGATATACTAATCTACAACAAGTCTTGGAAGAATCATGTTCAACATGTTGACAGAGTGCTCAGACTATTGGAGGAGAAACAATTATATGCAAAAACCTCCAAATTTTTCTTTGGAGTACAAGAGGTGGAATATTTGGGTCGTATTGTATCTCATGAAGGTGTTAAGGTATACCCTAGAAAAATTAAAGCCATTAAGGAATGTAAAATCCCCACATCCATAAAGTATATGCGATTATTTCTTGGGTTGACAGGGTATTATCGCAAGTTTGTTAAGAATTATGGGAGAATAGCAGCACCTCTAATAGCATTACTTAAGAAAGATGCATTCTCTTGGACTCTAGAAGCAATGAAGGCCTTTGAACATCTTAAAGAGGTAACTGCCAAGCACCGGTCTTAGCTGCTTCGAACTTCACAAAAACTTTATTGTGGAATGTGATGGCTCATGAAATGGAATTGGTGTGGTTTTAATGCAAGAAGAAAGACCCATTTCTTTCAAAATTCATCCAATCAAATGAAATTATTTACGCAAAGCTGTTTATGAGAAGGAAATGCTGGAAATACTACATGCAGTTAAGAAATGATGACCTTACCTAATGGGAAGACACTTCAAGGTAAAAATGGATCATGATAGTCTTAAATAATTTTTAGAACAAATATTATCTTCAGAAGAGCAACAAATATGGGTCACAAAGACGTTGGGTTATGACTTTAAAATCATATACAAAAAAGGGAAGAAAAATGTTGTTGCACATGCACTGTCATGAAAGGATGAGGATGTGGAATAATTTCTTTGTGTCATTTCTATTATCCAACTAGATTGGATAAATGAAGCAAGGGATGAATAGAAGAATGACGAAGAAGTGTGGGAACTCATTCAAAATTTGATGCATTTAGCTGGAAAAATGATTCGTTATGGTACAAATATCGCTTATACCTCTGTAAAGTCTGTGGTGGAATGTTTGGTTCTCCAAAAAAATAAATTTGACACAATTAAGATACCAGGTCTATTATAACCTTTGTCCATTCCAAGTCAACGTTGGGATGAGGTTTCAATGGATTTTATCACAGGTTTACATAAGTCTGAAGGAAATAGTGTCATCATGATGATAGTTGATAAACTTACCAAGTATGCACACTTTTGTGAATTATCTCATCCATTTAAAGACAACACAATTGTTATTTGCATTTATGGAAAGAAATCAAAAGCTATATGGAAACCAAATATTATTGTAACAGACAAAGTTCCTATTTTCACTGGATATTTTTGGATAGAATTATTTTCTTGTCTCAGTACTCAAGTAGCTCATAGCTCATCTTATCAATCTCAATCTGATGGGAAAACTAAGATAGTGAAAAAATGTTTGGAATGATAGCTTCATTGCTTTTTATCTGATAAATAGACACAATGGGTCAAAGGGTTCCCTCTGAATGAATGGTGGTATAACACTTCCTTCCATACTACAGCAAAAATGACCCAATTTATGGAACTTTATGTATATCATCCACCGTCCATCACATCATATTTAAGAGAAAATTCTAAGGTTCAAGCAGTGGAAGATCACATTGATCATCAACAAAGAGTTCTCCAACCCTTAAATGATAACCTCACTTTGATGCAGAATAGAATGAAACAATAGGAAAATCAACATCACAATGAAAGAAGTTTTTATGTAGGTGATTGGATATTTCTACGACTACAACCATACAAAAAAATGTCCCTCAGTAAAGCTAAGAAGGATAATAAATTATCACCAAAGTATTATGGTTCGTACAAGGTGTTGCAAAATATTGGTACTATGGCATACAAATTGAACTTCCTGCATCTTCCCGAGTGAACCCAATTTTCCATGTTTCATGTTTAAAGAAGGTTATAGGTGACAAGTTCCCAATTTAAACAATATTCCCAGAACTTGATGAGGAAGGAAAAATCATATTGGAACCTGAAGCAGTCATAGAAACAAGAACTCGATAGCTACGAAATCAATCAATTTCAGACTATCTCATCATGTGAAAGAACTTACCCGCTGAAGGTTCCACATGGGAGGATGATAATTTTATACAAAAGCATCCAGAACTACTCAAGCATTAAGGACAACACTTTTTGGAAGGACAAGGGCATGTTAGGTGTTTCCAGGAAAACTAGTGTCTTTTCAATCTGCTTGTCCCACTAAGATTGGCAGATATCTTAGAAACAAATAATCAAAGAAATTTGTGATTTCCTCTATGTATGATAGATAAGAGAGAAGCAAAGGGACCAACTTGGATCTTCCGCTTGACTCCTTGCTTGAATTCTCTCTCCCTTGATAGAGCTTGCAACTCCTCTCCTACTTGTCCCGCTTAGAGAATTAGAGAATACCTGTAGAGACAAAGTAACAAAACACCATCAAAGCATCTCGATTTATGATATCATAAACAATGCAGAATCAAAAATACATTGAACATACAATGGCATTCACAAATAGAAAGATTCACAAGTACACAATTGTATGGAGGAAAACTCAAAGAACTTTATTAAAATAGAAGGGAGAATTACAACCCAGCTATCTAATCCAGCATCATCCTCCTAGCATCAAAGTCCTCTTCACCTCATGAAAAGCAAGATCACCCAACAATACAATGCTTCTTCTCAAAGACAAACTAACAACACTTCCTTACAAATTACAAAATTCTAGCCTCTAGATCTCTCAGATGAGGGACCCATATATAGATGTCTGCAAGGGTGTGAGCTATCTCTGGGTTTTGATTAGTGTCATTCCACTTGTAGTTCTTGGTTCCACTTGGAGATTTCATTGATCTCTTACTCATCCCTAGGAAAATTCAGAGAGGCAAGTGTCATAGGAGAAGTTTCTAGAAGATTCCATGGGCATCCACTTAGCAAAATTTCTCAGACATTTGTCCATTCTCGCTCATCGTACCCCACAGAAGGCCTCTTCAGTATGCATCGCACCTGGCTAGTGTAGGAGTCAGTATGCATCACACTCTGACAGTGGAGCAGTCAATATGATCCAGTTTTAGCCAGTTCTGAGTGGTTTTTCAGGTGGAACTTCTGGGGAATGATGTAATCAGTTGACTATGATCCTTTAGAGTATGAAACAACACTTTTATGGGTTAAAGAGCCCTTGGTTTATCGACATATAAGATTGGGGTTGTAGTGCCTAAATATGTCTATAACAGTTGCCACCTAAAGCATGAAGTCGTAAATCTTTTGATGTCGGGTGAAATGCTTTATCATGAGGATCCGAGGTATTTGAACTGGAAGGTGACCTGTATAAGATACAATACAATACATCATCATCATATTATTTTCATGATCAGGCTAAGGCGGGCATTCACATGCTCAGCTTTATAAATTTGTTTTCATGTACATAGGATAGATAATCGTCTACAATTGCAGACTGGTGATTCTTTATGTGTAGAGTCATCATCCCTAGCTTGGATGATCATCTGTGCAACTTCTGTGTACATTTGATGTCTTTATATTCTTGAATATATCGCAACCCAGATGGATGAAACTAGATCCGGGGTCTTCAAGCTCGTTCAATTTTCGCTCGATGTACAAGTCAATCCATGTGAAAAGATGTCCTGAAGTCGAACATGGAAAGACATCGCCTGATTACTAGCCAATAATGTAAGCTGTTAACAGGCATGAGAGGAATCACCGATAATGATAATGACCCTCAAGGTACTACAGTACAATTCACATGGTGTGAATATATGATCCGATGTCAAATACCACGCAAAATCTTTCAGTCGAATGCCATTGATGTAAACCTGTTGCTGGAAGTGAGAAACTTGCCATTGAGGCATGCAAGTTTCCTAGTCTAAAGCCTACACCTATTTGAGAAACCCAGAAACTGAAGAAGGATAAGCAGAAGAAGTCAGTGCGAGTCCACGAATCACCTAGTAAACATTCTGAAGCTCAAAAGAAGAAGAAAGATAAGCATCCCGAGAGGGTTTTCAATTTGGAAGTCAAAGAAGGGCAAGGCACCAAGGATATAGACGGTAAGGGAGTGGAACCCTTTACCAAGTTTCCTGACTATATCCCTCCACGCAAGGGGAAGGCGAAGGTTACCAAGGACCCAAACTCAAATAAGTTTGTCATCTCTATGCCCCTACTACCAGAGTAGGTCCCCTTTGAAGGTTCATGCCTTCCATGGACCCCCTTGCTGAAGATGGAAGATTGGGACGTGATAGACCATGAGCGATTCCCTCACCTCATGACAGAAAATTATATGAAGCGTGTCTATTACTGGGACTCAGGTGCCACTGAGCTAGAAATGGTGGAATGGATCCGCGAAGTGGAGATATCCATGTTGTTGAACCTATTGTGGGTGCCCCACTAACACTGCACCACTATCAACATGACTTATGTGCGTTACTTGCTTACTTTACTCCACGATGGGTGCTTATGGCTAGGAGGGCCTATAACCATCACTAACATGCTCATCCACAGGATCACGCACCTACCACATGAGGCCTTGAATCTGGCCAAGGAGTTTGGCAGAAAGGCAGGAGAAAAAGATTTGGAAGAGAAGATGAAGAAGGAGTTTTCACTTGTGAAAAATCTGCACCAGTATTCAATCATGCCTATCAATGATCCCACATTCTAGATTTCCACACAAATACTCACAGGACAGGTAATGAGGAAGTGTCGTGGGAATAAAGTTACGACACTTGTAGTATTCTTAGCTGCACAATGCGTGAAGGGTGTGCAATATAACTGGTCAAGGTACGTATGCAACAAATTCCTCATGAATTGTCGTGAGGTCTAGGATGAGACTAAACCGTTACATTATGTATGGTTGCTACTCTCCATCATGTTGGTCACATGGGAGCTGCTGGAGGAAAACCAGTTTCCTCTGTTGAAGGAACGATTACTAGAGGCACACAGTTCGCCTCCTTATGGGCCATGAAGGACCCCATGCAGGTCACTGAGACAAAGATATTATGGGTTTTGATGGAATCAAACCTCTGCATGGCCATCAACAAGTGCCCAAGGTTGTCCCTAACCTTGTACATGCATTTTCCAGCGCATGTTGTGTTCAAAGCTGACTTCCACTACATCTACATTCAAGGACCCGCAACAGAAATGGTATGATTTACCATACTTGGTCACAAATCATGACATTCAGCAGGTGATCAAGAGCTTGCTAGTAGGGTGGCATGCCCCACCAGATTTGAATGCCAGTACCAGTAAGGGCATGGGTAGCTTGGCTGAAAAGAGAAGGAAGGATGCCGGAAAGCAAGCTGCGTAGAAATTGGCCGCACATCGAAAGAAGGAAGCCACAGAAAAGGCTCGTATGGAGAAGGAGCATGCTGCTAAGGAGCCAGCTGAGTAAGAGCAGCATAAATCACAAATAAATGGTAAATCCCCTTTGCCCGCGACCAAGGAAGTTGAACAATCTGAGCAAGGCGGCGGAGGCGATGAGGGGAAAGGTACCCAATTTTGGCTAAGGAAGCAGGGACAGGAGCAGCGGGAGGGTCCCCGCAAGAAGAAAAAGTCAGACAAAACGCAGGTTGATCCCATGATCTTGACAGAGGGCGATCTCGATGAGATCAATGACAAATCCTGTGATACTACAACCAAACTACTACAACAAATCGAGCAACAGTACATGTAGACATTGGGATACAGGTGGGCACAAGTGAAGCGAGTGCATCACAAGTAAGCTTGGCACTAGGGACGAGTCAGGCTCCATAATTGGTCAAGACATTATAACTTCACGCAATTACACTACCGGAAGGGTCCCTACATGCAAAGTCAACCAATGACCAAATCATCTTAAGTACTCTTAAGATAATCAGGTTGAACATTGCAGTGCTTCCCAATGAGCTTCTTCATGTGCTGCAGGTAGGGGTTATGGAGGAATTGACAGCTCAAGAGCAGTGAGCTCTCAACTTGATAAGTGAATACAGGGTGAAAAATGAACAGATGTTCACTGATAGAACATTGGCATTAAAGTAAAAAGATATAATCTAGGCACAAAGTTCTAGGCTAGAGGTTGCAGTAGAATAGGCATGTAGAATAGTGCTGGAGTTGCACATTCCAGAGGACGCACAGCTGGAAGATAAGATATGGAAATCAATTGCAGGCATGCATGAGGTGAAGTCAGAATTTGGGTGAGTTCAATTCGAACTCAACATTAAGATCATGGAGCTGCATCGCAAATTATAGCCTACAACTTCACTCGAGGCATGCAGCATGTTATGAAACCAGCTCACAAAAGGATAGAAAAGATAGATCAACGCCTTATAAATAAGCCTCTTCGAGGGGGCAACCTCCTTTACATTACACAAATGAACAATTCTTGGATGATAAAAATGACAAGACATCCTTTGTATATATAGGAGTCTAAGGGGTCATAATATAGTCAGAGCCAACATAACAATAATAATGTAAGGGCATAATAATAATGATAGTGGGTTTCTATGGGGCACAATAATAACAATATGTGGACTACATGGGCACAAAAATATAATAAGGGGGTTGTACTAATAACAATAAGGGTTTACACTAGTAGTATAGGGACCTAAAATTCCCCTCTCCTTCAAAAAGTGTTGTCCTCAATGCTTGAGTAGTTCTTGATTCTTTTGTATAAAATTCTTGTCCTCCCATGTGGAATCTTTGGCAGGTAAGTTCTTCCACTTGATGAGATACTCTGAAATTGATCGATTTTTTAGCTGTCGGATTCTTGTTTCTGTGACTGCTCCAGGCTCTAATATGATTTTTCCTTCCTCGTCAAGTTCTGGCAATATTGTTTGAACTGGGATCTTCTGCAACTTTTGAATGAATGGCCACACTTCTTTGTCCTTGTTCCATTCATCCCTTGCTTCGTTTATCCAATCTGGTTGGATAATAGAAATAGCACAAAGCAATGCTTCCACATCCTTTTCCTTTCTTGAGATTGCATCTGCAACAACATTTTGCTTCCCTTTTTTGTAGATGATTTCAATGTCATAACCCAACATATTTGTGACCCATTTTTTCTATTCTCTAAAGATAATCTTTGTTCTAAAAAGTGTTTAAGACTATCATGATCCATTTTTACCTTGAAGTGTCTTCCCATTAGGTAAGGTCATCATTTCTTAAGTGCATGTAGTATTGCTAACATTTCCTTTTCATAAATATCTTGCTTGAGATGTAGCCGTAAAAATACCCAATTGCCTACATCAAAACTTCTTTCACTGTGATGTTGATATGTCGATTGTTTCATTCGATTCTATACCAAAGTGACATTATCCTTTAAAAGTTGGAGAACTTATTATTGATGCTCGATGTGATCTTTCACTACTTGAATCTTTTTCTTCTTGATATGTACTTCTATCTTAAGAGTTTGAGGAGTGGTAATTTCTTCCAATGCATTACAAGATATGGTCGGATTCATTTCTTGATGCTCGATGTGATCCTTCACTTCTGAACATTTTTCTTCTTGATATGTCCTTCTATCTCGATAGTTTGAGGAGTGGTAATTCTAGCCAATGCATTACAAGATATGGTTGGATAATTTCTTCTTTCTCAATGTGATCTTTGAATTCTTGAACCTTTTTCTTCTTGATATGTCCTTCTATCTTGAGAGTTTGAGGAGTGGTAATTCTTGCCAATGCTTTACAAGATATGGTTGGATTCATTTCTTCTTTCTATGGGGTTGGTTCCTAGTGTATATCCTTTTCTTTTGATGTTTCTTGATCCTTTTCTTTCTCCTCTTCATAATCTATGTAAAATAATTTCTTCTTAGCACACTTATGATATTTAGTGTATTTTTTATCACAATTGTAACGAAGCCTCTTTTCTCTTTTTTCTTCCAATTTTTGTCGTGTAAACCTTATAGGTTGTGGAAGGATAGGAGAAAAAACACTTCCATAATTATAGTCGTGAGTGGTGAGATTCCTTGCTTCCATAATTTCGCTTTCAATTTTTCTTACCAGCATGAATGCCTTCTCCAATGAATTAGGTTCCCAAAGATAAACCTCATGTTGAATGTTATCCTTTAAAGTCTCGATGAAGACATCAATAATTTTCTTCTCTAGAATATCATTTACCCTTATATTCAATTTTTGAAAGTCCTCAATGTGCTCTACCATTGAACCCTTTTGTTCGAAATTTATCAATTGGCTAAAGAAGGTGTTACTCTTTGTATCCTCATAATGTGCTATCATTTATTCTATGAAAATTTACCAAGTGACAAGTGCTTTTTGAGAACAAAGCCCTTTATACCATAAAAATTGATCTAGTTCTAAATATGAAGATGCAATACGTACATTTTCTAACAGTTGCACCTCATGTAGATCAAAATATTGCTTCAGCTATAGTATCCAATTTACCGGATCCTTGCCATCAAACTTCCTCATAACGCCTTTTCTTGATTTTAGGAGCTTGATCTTGAAATGACTATAACTCTTTATTTCAGATCTTCCAGTTCTAAAATCATGACCTACAGTAGCCCTATACATCCTCTTTCTAATGCCATCAGTCTTATCAAAATTGGATTCTCCAAGAAGGAGTTATGCATAACCTCCCACGATGACCTGATTATATACCTTTTCAGAAGAGCGAACTTGTATGAAATGCCACATGTCACTTTTTTGACCTTTGAATCTGAAAAATATACACATAACACTATAGTCAATCCTCTTTTTGTAACTTCTTATGAAATTTTACTATGATGCTCAGAGAGATAGTTATGACGATTTTCCTCAAGTCACATGTTTGGGATGTAATTCGGGAGCTTGCAGTAACCCTAAATGTCTTGGATTGTATCTCCGAAAATATAGTGAAACAAGATCTCAAATTTGGACCCAAGGTTCACAATGATTTATTATCAAATGGGTTTTCTTTGTAGATTTTGAAACTTTGTAGAGAAAAATTTATAGCAATAATTCCATGATGACCTATTTTAGATGAAATTCCGGAGCTTGCACAAACCTTAAATTCCTCAAATCATATCTCCGAAAATATAGTGAGACAAGATCTAAAATTTGGACCCAAGTTTCAGCGCAATTTTGTCTCAAATGGGTTGTTGTTTTAGCTTCTGAAACATCATCGAAAAACATTTATAGCGAGAATTCCACAATGGCCAGTTTGGAGCAGCGAAACCCTAGAATCCAAAGCTCTGATACCAAATGTTATGAAACTAGCTCACAAAAAGATAGAAAAGATAGACCAACACGTTAAAATAAGCCTCTTTGAGGGGGAAACCTCCTTTACATTACACAAATGAACAATTGTTGGATGATACAAATGAAAAGACCCCCTTTCTATATATAGGAGTCTAAGGGGTCATAATATAATCATAGCCGACATAACAATAATAATGTAAGGGCACAATAATAACAATAGTGGGCTTCTATGGGGCACAATAATAACAATATGGAGAGTACATGGGCACAACAATATAATAAGGGGGTTGTACTAATAACAATAAGGGTTTACACTAGCAGTATAGGGACCTAACAGAACAGCGCAGAGCCACCATCAAGGAAGGGATGGCCACTTTAGATGTCGCAGTCACTGACTGCACGACCTTGTTCGAATAGGAAATGGAGTTGATCACAACTCTGCAAGAGGACCCAAATATAAACATATTGAATACAAAGATTCATGAGCTCCAGAAGAAGTAGGACGAGGTCAAGGTGATGTTGCGCTCAATTATTACAGCACAATGCCTCGCCAAGTTGCAGGAGGGGAAGGAACTCCTCGCACAGGTAGAAGCATCTCAAAAGAAGGAGATCGTGCTTAAGGCCATGTTGGGACCTTGGTTAGAAGAATCTTACTAGGTCTCAACCAATATTCAGGAGAAGTTGACAGGCTTGCAACAAACACAACAAAAGATCAAGATGGTCACAGAAGGACCCGCTACAGAGTAGCTTGTAGAAGAACTTAAGCATGTAGCTACGTAGAGAACTACCAAAGTTGTTGTCGTGTAGGTGGAGCTGGCGGATCTTCACAACAAGATCAACACACCAGCCGAGTGACTCGAGGGTGAGTCACAACCTCTGTATTGGGGGCCTATTGGGATGGGGTCCCCGGGGTCAGTTTTGGGGTTAAAAACCTAAGTATTGATGTAAATTTTGGTAAAATATGTAAAGTCTCCACAATTTGTGGCTACGAAACATGTAGATAGTTAGAAGCCAAAAGGGGTTTTAGCCCCTTGTCTATGTAAATTTGAGTTGGTTTTTAGATCCACCCATGGACTGTGGACCATGGGATTGTATGTAAAAATATATAATTAGGTGTGTATTAAGAGAGTCTAAGTCATGCTTATGTCTACTGTTGAGAGAAAGGGCAAGAAAGTAGCATGTATATAGAGGGGAAAAGGCTCTACAACTGAGTGTACAAAGGCCTAAAGTAGATTCCACATCTGAGTGCACGGACCCTTGCAGCTGAGTGCACAGGATAGTTTTGAGTCTGTAACCTCATATTGAAGATCAATAAAGAAGACTGTTGAAGAAATTCATGTGTTTATCTTTTTACTTTTGTTATTTTTGTTATGATATATGTTGTGATGAAATAATGTCTTTATGAAATAATGATGTATTGATGTGAAACTCTATTGAATAAGTCTTATTAACTGGACACAATGCATGTTAAGTATTTACACCAGGGAAAATTTTAAGAACCCCCCTAAATTGATATGTATAATAAATGGGCAAATCTCCATGGTATATAGGAAAAATGGGAGGCGATTTTATCAATAATATAATATGTATATATAATTTTTTAGTGAATCTCTCACTAGGCATGGCGAATATTTTACTCAATTATAAAATCTTGTAAGATCTTGGTGAGTCTTTCACTAAATAATAAAACTTTGTAAAGTCCTAGTGAATCTTAGCATTGTGAACTCTTAGAGAATTTTTTGAAAAAGTATAAAACCATATATGACAAGAGCCACATGGGACAATATCACTGTTTTTTTTTCACATTTCCACGACCTAGAACTTGTTTATAAAATTATAAAAAAGCCAACCAAGTCCCTTATAATATGCAGGTAAGCTTATAACAGAGTTTGATACCTCTACTATACTTGTCTTCATTCAAGTGTCATAGCTGCTATACTTAACACTGTGAATCACAACTCTCTCAGAACTGAGCTCTATAGTGTAATTAATACCTTTGGAAATTGAATCTGACAACTCTATAAAAAGGATTAGTGAAATAGAAGCTTTTGCGAATGAGCCCACTAACTATCACTGCTAAACAATCAATCTAGACTATGAAATCTTCCATCTTGATCACAATCGTGCTCACGATCAAGGGAGTGCGACCACCTGGCTTGGCATAATGGCCATCATAACTTCCAATAATCAACAACCACCTTGCAAGGACATCCTAGCTCATGTCTCATGAATTTTATTCATCGATCTTAACTGATATAAATCTTATAAAGATAATATTAGAATCCTCTCCAGATTCACTGTTAATACAAGGGTAAAGGAAATTTTCTAGCTCAAGGCACTAGCCAATACCAACTTTGGTATTTGTGACCCCTTTGTGGGGATGCACCTACCCTACCCCGTTGGGTTTCTACCTTGTAACATAGTTCAAGGATCACAAGACTTTCCAATCTTTCTACTCCATTAGACACACTTTATATGCTATACATAGTGAATGGAAAAGAAGCATTATAGAACACACAATTTCACAGAAGGAAGGAAAATCTTCGCCAGTTCAATATCAAAATCTTAACCACTGATTAATAAAGAATAACAAGTAGTGTAATGAATTGTTCTGAGTTATTTATTTACAAGTTGTAAAGAATGTAGTGGAATGGAAAATATTACTTAGGCAACCATTCAATATTTTCTACTAATATGTCTATGCATGTACATATGAAATTAAGAGCATTGTTGAATACAAAGTTTCCTTTTCTCTTGCCTCCATTTTGACAAATCAGTGTGAAATCAGTGTCACTTTGAATCTCCTTTCCTGTGTGGATGTTTTGACAAATCATTGTGAAATCAAAGTCACTTTAAATTTCCTTTCCTGCGAGGGATCACATCCACAGTTGATTAGTAAAAGGTAATCTGCTATATATTATGTTAAGAAACTGACTGCAATCTACAGTGGAAACGAGACCTCAATTCTTATTCTAAACTTGAATATCTCAAGACAACATAAGGGATAAAAATTCATATGGCCTTAGTAGCTAGAAAACAATCACTCCATCATTACAAGACCACCTAGATTTCGGCACTTAGTCTAAATAATGGCACTAGTTGTAGTGCTTATTTGCATTAACAATATGGAAAAGCAACAATAATGTTTGAAAGCACACTTACTGGAAAAGTTGTAACGTTCTGAGAATATTTAATGGTAGCATCTGAACCTAGTAGCTATGGTGGGGAAACTAGGGAACCCAAATCTTGGAAGATATCTCATACCAAATCTGAGAAAAAAATAAGAAAGGGAAAAAATCAAAATCTATAAATCAAGCAATGAATTGTTTACAAATCAAATACAATTCCTTTAACTAATAGTTAAATTGTGGTGATATATTTAAATATCTAGTAAGAGGGGAACTTCAATCCATGGAATATTACCTTTGTCATTATTGTCATCCCTCAGTGACTGAGATTACAAATCAATACTTATGGAAAGATTGTAATAAATTCTATGAAATAGTAAAGCATAACCTTTATTTTGAAGGAACAAAATCAAGACATTATTACATCAAGAGCCACAATTGATACATAATCAATGAATCAAGTCCTTGTATGGCACAGGCTTGTTTCACAACCTCTATTTTCTCAATAACAAAATCAAGAGATTGTATGTGGTTATCGCCAAAAGGAAACTGCGTTCTAATTTGGAAGAGGATCTTATCAAAAGACATGGATTTATTCAAAGCTACAAAGCCTAATGGGTTACTAAAAAATAAGTTGAGATATGGGATCATGATACTTAAATTGAAAAAATATGCTTTCCTTTTAGAAACATTACAGTTATACAATGTTTTTTGAAAGCATTAGAATTTGAAATTGGGCCTTTCTATCAAGACAAATTTTCATTAACAAAATGTATTTTCCTACTTGAAACATTATAGATATCCAAGAAAAACTTGAAAAGCATAAGAGAACTTAGCATAATGTAGTTTCTTTCCTTCCTTAACATTCTTAAAGAGTTGAGGTTCCCCAAGTCATCAGGTAACTTTCGAAGGAAATGATAGTTAGTAATAGTCCAATTCACAACTGAAGATGTGTCACAAATATGAGGGGGCATCTCCTCCAAATCACAAAAGTGCTCCAGGTTAAATCTAGCATTATTGGAAGCTTAATGCTTGACTGGGTGTTACTAAACCCGGACATTTTTCCAATCTTCACTAAAAGCTTAAAGATAACTTCTCTAAGTTCTACATGACTTTACTACGCTCTTGAAGTGGGGGCACATGTAGCCTCTCCAAGTGAATAATCTTAAACTAAGTGAAGATAAGGCCAATAGATCATTCAATGTGGATCTCTTTAACCCATAATTGAATACTATGTCTCTCTTGAACCCATAATTGAATACTATTAGGACTTTCAAATTTTTCATGGAACTCAAAATGTTGGAAGAAAGTATTTGCTTCCAGAAAAGAGTAAAACTAAAGCTTGGACAATTGATGTCACACCACTAATACTTCTCCATGGAATTTGTATAGGTAAACCACAAACGCAGAATTCCATTAGAATATTGTGTTTATTGAATACACAAATGAAATAATTGCATTTCTTTAAAATATCTTTTGAAATCAAAATTACCGAAATTACATATCGATAACCTAGTCGGTGTAGGATAAAATTCACCCGTGTCATTCACAGAAAGCATCAGGAAAAACCTAATACTATATATAAAACAAAGAAAAATTCAAATTCATCACTTCTAGGGACCTCGTAACCACCCTGCCAATACACAAGTATGTTCTTGTTGGCAGTTAGAAAAATTACCCAAATTACAATCTATTTAGTCTAGCCTATGTTGGAAAGTTATGGAAGGATGACTAGTGCAATCAATCCATTCCCTTTAGCCCTGGATTTGTTTCAGTTTAAAACAGAAGTATCTAAATATACTTTTCCAATGTCTATGCTTCAACCATTCACCTTAAGATATTTTTACAATATAATTTCCTAAGTCTATTTAATATCTTCATTATCATAAAAACCAACCTATATCCATCTTAATTCCACATCTACCACTCTTAGGGGGATGAAATCTATTTATCCCTCTAAGCACTTGGTAGACCAAGAATTAAGATGGATCTAAGATGATAGAATTCCGCCTTTCAATAGTCTGTGCTCAGATGAATACCATTGTATTACCATGGGTCAATACCATGGGTTATCATAAACTTGGAGCTTAAAAATTACTATTAGTAATTTATAAAAATTAATAAAATTAATAGTTGATTTTTATTTTATTTTTTATTTTAACCAAGCTAAATTGTTTAACCTACATTAAATTACAGCATCCATTTTTACGCCCGGAGAGGGATCAAATATTTTTACACTCTATGCTAGTTTGAATATCACGATATTTGATACCTCTCGGGGGTTAGTAGATCCAGAGCAAAGATGGATCTATGCTGGTTTAATTCCCCCATTTAAATAGGCTACATTCCAGGTGAATACCATGGGTCAATACCATGTGCCATTTTTATTTTTATTAATATTAGGGTTAATAATGTCTTTTTTGCATGGTATTAATAACATTCTAGTCCATGGTATTTGTCCCATAGTATTTTGCCCATAGGTTTCACCTAAATATAATGCATTTTTTTGAGTGTTTGTAAATATAAGGTGACTTATGGAGTAAATATAAAAAAAGATGTTTTATCTGTTTACCATACCTCTAGTTTATTTATATTTTTATTAATTTACCATACCTCTTTTATAAATATGGTATTTGGCCCATAGGATTCACTTAAATAAAACCTATTCTTGAAAATTAGGGTGAATGAAAGATTGTAACTCCTAATTTCAAGGGCTAAATTTACCTTTTTTACCCTCTCCCTTAAAATAAGGTGGGCTATTTTAGGTGATTTGTAAAAATGTACTATGATACAAACTATTCGCCAACTAAAAATTTAAAACCCCTTGATTTCGCCAAAGGGCGAACCTTCGCCCCTAAAATTTTCCATGATTTACATGAAGATTATAATACGTTATGACATGTTTATTAAGCACTTAAGTAGATCTGCGTGAACTCAAATCTAAGGTTATTTTATGTCGCACGTAAATGGTTGATTCATCTATTAAGGGTCCGCAAAGACCTATCGTAGACCTTCATGAAGGTCAAGAGGCCGTTTAAAGGAATTTGTAGTACCGAGCCCTAGGGGATTATAGATCTGCGCAAAGGTAGATCTAGGGCAATAGAAGACATTACACTAATCTCTAGATGCAAAAACTTGGTTCTAGCATCCCCCGATACCGCTTTGGGTGAGACTTCAGCCTGCACTACACGATTTTATGCCAAAAGGGCCAATAGTGTACGGTTTTAATTGGCGCAATTAACTCTAAACCTGGGTTAGGACACACTAAGCCAACAATGAGATGTCTAGACAGGTCATTTCCCTAGTTTCTTATTTGTTAGGATATCTGAGAGATCAATAAGTGGATGAAGTTATTTTAGGATTTTTATCAATATTTTCCTTTGGCAAAAAGCCTTCAATTATGTTCAATTATAGCAAGTTCCTCTCAAACATAATTCATGATCGGTTTTTAAAGTTCATTTATGAAGGCTCTTTCAAGCACTAGTCAATTCTAGTGTATTTTTTCTTATATCATCAATTAGATATATTCAAGTTTCCTTTATAGAAGTTGGATATTACAAGCAAGCCACAATTAGTTATTCACTGGACCTCATTAGCGAGGAAAACTTCTGAAGAATTCTACTTTGGTGATTTTGTCAATCATTTCTTGTACATAGCAAATTGTTTGTTAAACATTAATGCAACTTATAGGGTTTTGACTAAGATTAAAAGAATTATACCTTTAAGTGAAGCGTCTAAGGTTGGAGACTGGTATTTATACCAAAATTTTATAGATTAGAATTTATGGATGTGAGCTCTTCAAAGATACAAATTGCCAATTTTTCTCCCTATGAGAGTTTTTGCACTTGGATATAAAAGGAAAATGATGAATGTATATGATGTTCAATTTGTTTCTAGAAAACAAAAATCTCAGTTCAAACTAAAATCACAGGTTAGCCCATCCATAGCCAACACAAGAGGTGCAAAGAGATAGGTAAATAATTTATTGAAACAAATGAAGTTCAAATTGAGTGTTAGTTGGTCGTATGATCCACTAGGAGTTATATCATCAATTAGAGTTGCAGAAAATTCAACACCCTATGTTCATGTGGAAAAAACAAAAATTGGAAAATATGGCAAAAAAGAAGAATGGGAGGAAAATACTTCGCAGGAAGTTGAGGAAGTAGTATCTAGTAAAACAATATTAGATACTCCCAAAATCACAAAGAAAGAATTAAAAAGGCCAATAGAAAGTGAGTGACCATTAGAATGATATTTGCAACAAAAAATATTCAAATCAGTGAAGAGAAGAAATACAACAATTAATGATGAAGAAGAACCCTTGGAACCTTAATATTTTGAAGGACCTTCTACAATTATTCTTATAGGAGAATCTCCATTTTCAATGTAGCAGATTGAAGATACTAGAATATATTCTCCTTCTCCTTCTTCTCCTTCTTCAAGGAAACAAAGTATATTTTTGAGAGTTTTAGAGATGAAAAAGAATAATGAAGTACTGAAAACTTTAGCATATGAAGAATTGTGTGGTTATGTCTTCTGAAGTCATCACATTTATTGTTTTCTATATCGACGTTTAGAAACATCCTCTGTGGTTCATCATCAAGATTAGATATGTGAAGAAGTCAGAGATTGATGTGTAATAAATAGAGGATATGGTAGGTATGGTAATGTAAAGCGCTGACAGGTTTGATAGTGGTATGGTTTTAATTAATTTTTTTTTGTTTTTTGTTTTTTTTTTTAAGATCTAATAATATTAATGGTTTGTGTAATAACTAAATATTTGTTGTAATAACTTAATATCAAATTAAAAACAACAAATATTTAGTTATTACACAAACCATTAATATTATTAGATCTTAAAAAAAAAATTAATTTAATTAAAACCATACCATTATCAAACCTGTCGGCTCTTTACATTACCATCCTTACTGTGGGGTCGTGAATATGACCACTTTTTAAACACTTATTTCATCCATTTTTACTCTTCTTTACCATATCATTTATTATAATTTATTATATAAATCCATTTTATAATGATTTATGCTCTTATGGATGAATATTATTTATTCTCCTTTATTTCTAATAAATTGATGATTATGCATGATTTTATCAATAATAGTTTTCATAAACTAGTTGTAACATTATTCATTATTTTTAGCCTCCAATACAATTTCCAGATTGAAGATTTGATCATTAAATATTCCAACTCAGAAATTCACTGGAATAAGAAGTGATCGTTTCCCGGTTGAGATATTAGGCAAATGAGGAAGACTCTGGAAAATATGGAACATGAATTTTGTCCAGAACAGACCAAATTAACTTTATTAAAGAACAGTTCACCCAAATTCGGCTTGTATTGAGAGAAATGCAGGGTTCTTTGAGCAATATTTTCTCAGATTTGTTGTGTGGCCATTTCCCAAATCTCAGCTGCAAAGCCAAATTCGCCTTGCTCTTGTTGAAAGATGAATGGAAATATATTTTCTTGTCAATCAATTGGTTGGAAACAATCCAATTTTGTAATAGAAATCATGTTGTAATGATCTCTGTTGTAACTTCCCTCTGATCTCTCTCTACTTAAATGAAAACAGAGATCAGAGAGGGGGATGGAAAAATGATGGAGAATTGAGGATTCAAAATTGAAGCTTCAAGAATGATGATGGATTATTCATGATGGGATGGAATAGGAGGAAAAGGAGGTTGCTACATTACCATTGTAATTCTCAAGCTTCTGCTGTTGTAATGATTTCACAATTTGATGATTAATATATGATTTGGGAGTTGTCGTTCATTCTTCTCATATGAAGTAGCCCAACAGCATCCGCTGGCGGCTAAGGGCCCAGCCTTTGGTGGATTGTGCTGCTGCTATATATTATATCTGTAGTTCATGCATGGTTTTCATTATCAGTTTTGTTCGGTAATATGATATGTTTTGTTATTTTACATCACGATTTTGTTATATTCGATTTATGTTCAACTGAGTAATATCGTTCTCGATGCCAGGAATGTCATATTGATTCATTTTGACTTGGTAACGTATTGTTGTTCTTTTAATCATTGATATAATGTTGTTGATCCTTACAGAACTTTATTGCTGTTCAATTACAGCATAACCGTGTTGTGACCTTCACAAGTTGGTGTTACTATATTTGTCTATGGTTTACACTTAATTGCAATTGTTCTTCAACTGACATTGCTATTCCATTATGAATTTCAATCGTTCTTGTTTATAACTGAGATTGACATTTGTGGTACCAAGGTCAAATTACTATTTCTCTCAATACTAAGGTGTGCCGTGTGTGTTATTCATCTTGGTTTATCGTGCATTTACATCTGGCTCTGAGTGTTGTTGCTAATTAGTCTCTGTTCTATTCTCGTGTGATGTCCAATTTATTCTTAGAGTAAAGATTGCTATCCGATTTCTGTAGGATACACTTGCTGCACTTATTTTCGTAGATTAAGGTGGTGTTGTTTATAAGGATTAGTTGTCATTACATTTCCTAGCTGTTGTTCCATTTCCTGTTATTCACATTATCTTTGCTTTGGTGTGCAGAACAATCTGAAACTGTAGTGGGCATTGGCATTTGCTGTCTAGTCCCTAGATTGATGATCTGTTCCTTGATTACTTTTGGTTACATCAGTTTTCAAAGGGATGAGTTATTGTTACGGGACCTTTGACTGATACATTGCTTATTTTTCCAAATGAACGATTTAGGCTTCAAGATATTTTGTTGTAAGTAGATTCCCTTTCAAGAATTTATTTACTTTTGTATTTTAAGCACTATACTGTAAAACATTACTCTTGAGTAAATAGCCGCCTCAGACTGAGTACACTCTTGAAATAAAAATTCATCCCTGGGTTGATAATTAATGTGAAGATAATTAGGAATTAAAAAGACACCTTTTTATCGCTCGACATTTTGGCATCGTTGTCGGGAGAGTGTAGCCATTTCTAAAGAGTAGTGTGTATCTGATGAGTTCCTGTTTGGAAATAATTTGGTATTAAAAACGGAACGTAATAACCTACGTACGGAGCATGTAAAAGCCCTGCTCCCCCACGCGCTTTCCAACAGAATTGTTAAAGAACTTAGGGTAGAAATAAATGTTTGAATTTTTGTGTGAATGACTAAAAAAATATATATAGAAATTTTGGAAAACAAATCTTATGATTTCACTTAAGTGGTGATGTAAGCACCACCCATTTCACTAACCAATTGACAAGAACATTTGAAGAAGGAGCCTCGAAGAAATACATGAAGAACATCTTATATTATGGTAAGAAATGGCTCACATTTCTACTTTTGAATTTCCTATCAAAGATCTAGGAGGAGTGACACAAATGCACATAATTCCCCCATGTTCTCTACCAAATTTCCATGGTTTGACAAATGAAGATCCAAATACATTTTTATTTGAGTTCGAAATACTTTGTAGAGGATATGATTATTACACTAACGATCAAAGATTGAAAGTGTTTCCTCTTACTCTAAAAGGAGCAGCTCTTCGATGGTTCATGAGCCTAGGTGGGAACTACATCCAAACATGGGAGGACATGAAGAACATATTCTTGAAGAAGTACCAAGGCTATTGCAAGGCCGATGAAGATATTTTCGCTATGATACAAGGGCAAGATGAAATGTTGGAGGACTATGTAGATCGATTTCAATACAGCCTTCAAAAATCAAAGTATAAGCATTTGGAAAAAGAGATCTTAAAAACACTCCTACTCAAAGGAATCAAAGATGAATTTTTAGAACTCTTAAATATGATAGGAAGAGGTGATGTTTTTCAGTTATCATATGATGATGTTTGTGAATTGTGCATAAGGTATTCAAGAGGAATATCCAAGGCTGGTAAGAATTCTAGAGATGTTTGTTCTTTATTTTCCAAATCTGCTACAAGAATAGGAGACATAAAAGCTGAAATCAATGTTTTATTTGAAAATTTTAAAGTTTATTTTATTAGCTCTCTAAATTCAAAATTGGATGTTTTGCAGGTTCAGAAAAATAAAGAATTTGATGAAGTGTTTTGCCCTCATTACCAGAAGAAGCATCCCATAGATAGTTGTTCTTTCTTATCTAGAATGGAAGTATCATATCAAAGAGATGAAGAAGCTGCAACAATGTCAAAACCATGGAAATCATGGCCTACATGTATGGTTAAAAACACTTCTTCTCCATTCTCTTACTTGCATAATCCATTATGGAGTACTAATATGTTAGGGCAACCATGTCAATTTCAATATAACCACCACCAATCTTGTCTACAAGTTTGACATGGTTCACCTTATGATTGCATGACTACTCTCCCTCATCTTGTAGTACAAGCACATTCTCCATATTCTTCACTAGCTCTTCCACAACATCTTGCTTGCCCATCAAAACCATTCACACAACCTAATCAACCACATCATCAAAATGCTCCATTCCATACACAATTTCCTGCTCAACTAGTTCCTCACCCTCACCATAATAAACCAGTACAACATGCTTACAGTGTTGAAGTGCCAAATTTACCCAGCCTTCCCACCAATTCTATCTCACATGTGTCATTAGAGAAAACTTACAATGAGATTCAGAATGTTTCAAATTCAAAAATTGTAGAAGCTATGGAAGAAAATGAGGTTTCTTTTAGTATGCATCAACAAGTCATTTTAAAAGCTCAAGAACTTCATGGTATGATGGGTATGGGAAATCAAGAAAGTAAAGGATATATCAAAGATTGGTTTCACTCCATCGTTTGTTTGCAATATCACTCCATACTTCAACAATTTTTGACACCATTTTTTCAAGGGAAGATGGCTTCTCATACCCTAATTTTAATCAACTTGAATTTTTCAAATTTGGGTATGTGTATACATGAAGCCTTATTTCAAAAATGGCTCCACTGGAAGTACTCATATACATAGTCATTTTTCAATTCAAAATAGGTTAGCGTGGAAAATAAAATAAATAAGGGAATAAATAAATGCATTTTGTTTTTTTATGTAAAACTAGTTGTTTTTTGTTGCAACATGCTATCGAAACCAACATCGGTGATAATTTTTTAATTCATTTGTGTATATAGGAATTATATTGCAAATAAAAATTATACAAACACTCATTTTCATTTTTATCACCAACTTGAAAAAATGCTTGAATATCATTTTTTTGGCTTGCGGGCTTGATGAAATTTTTGAAAAAACAATCGGGACAGTCATGTTTTGAGGGGCCAAAATGGAATATTTTTAAAACCCATTCCTACCCTAAGTATACCTTGATGTATAATTTCCAATCCAATTTGAATCACTCAATTTGGATTTGAAACGAAAAAGTTAGAACCAAAACATTGACAGGGTATCTAGCGAGCAGCACAGGAACAGAGTTGGGACAATCCGTTTTTGGAGGCCTAAATGAATGAATTTTTAAAAATTGTTTCTAAGGTATGTTATCCTATGAATATAGTTTACAAGGAAATTATAATCACTCATTTTTGATATCGTATGGGGAAGTTATGATCACAATACTGACTGTCTACCGTAAATCAGCACACTTAAAACTCTATTTTTCCAGTTGTTCCTTACAGTATTTGACCTATCAATTCTTCTTGTATTCAAAACATGTTTCTATATGAGATAACTAAATGAATCTACTTCCATTTAAAATTTGAATCATTCAAATCCGACATCAAACGAAAAATGTATGCTTGAAATATCAACTGTTGGTCTAAGCTGGGTAATCGAAAATGACTCTGTTATGCAGGTTGTTCTAACTAAAATTGACGTATAATATCATTGAATATTTAAAACCAGTTTCTACTGGAGATAAATATTTGAATTATCTCTCATTTGGCTTTGGAATTACTCAATTTGGACGAAAAACAAAGAAGTTGTGATTAAAACACTGTTGGTTAGTATGGTCGACCACTACTCTCCCGCAGGTAACAAATAAATTTTACTTTGTTATTTTCTCCATGGATTTGTTCTACAGAGTAACTACTTGTTAGTTTTTTTCATAATTCTTAGATTAGGGAAGCCCGCGCACTTCTCTTTCTCCATGATTTAATGTTTTATTGTAGGTAGATACTCGTTTTTTGCAGGTCCTAGGAAAAAAAAGAAGGTCAATTTATGGACAAGTGATTCTTGAAAGAAATTTTAATGAAACAAGGGAATTTCATCCAACTCATTACCCAATAGATTCATAACAGAAGAAATGAAGAATTGATCTCCATTTGAAGATTCATGTCTTGTCAATGCTGCCAAAACATTTTTCAAAGAGATCATTTTTTTCCACATAATATCATAGCTGTTGTAACTTAATTTATTTATTTACATATTATTTTTAAATCAAATGTTTTCTCTTTTCTGATCTCTCTTATATTTTGTATTTCAGGTGTTGCTTCATTCAAACTGTAACTCATCCTCAGCATCAATACAGTGAACAACTAATTCATTATTTGCGTGCTTGCATTTTATTCTTGTGCATTTTGTTGTTCCTTTTCTGAAGGGACAACATTTGTGTGCACTTTTGTTTCTACTGTTCCTTTTCCAAAGGGACAACATTTTCATTTTGTTGTTCCTTTTTCAAAAGAACAACACCTTTTGTGTCAGTTGTTCCTTTCCCACGGTTCATTTTGATGTTCCTTTCTCACGACTCATTTTGCTATTGCTTTCCCACAGTTCATTTTGTTTTTCCTTTTTCACGTTTTGTTGTTCCTTTCCGAACGGAACAACACTTCTCCTTTTTCATGTTTTGTTGTTCCTTTCCGAATGGAACAACACTTCTGCACTTTTACGTTTTGCTGTTCCTTTTTGAATGGAATAGCACTTCTGCACTTTCCGTTTTGCTGTTGTTTTTCGAATGGAACAACACTTCTGCACTTTCACTTTTTGTTGTTCCTTTTCGAAATGGTACAACACTTCTGCACTTTCACGTTTTGCTATCCCTTTTCAAATGGAACAACACTTCTACACTTTCACGTTTTGTTGTTCCTTTCCCAATGGAACAACACTTCTGCACTTTCACGTTTTCTATTCCTTTCCGAATGGAACAACACTTTTGCGCTTTCACGTTTTGTTGTTCCTCTTCGAAATGTAACAACACTTCTGCACTTTCACGTTTTGTTGTTCCTTTCTGAATGGCACATCATTTTCACATTTTTGTTGTTCCTCTTGAGGAATAACACTTTTTCACATGCATTTTTTTGTTGTTCCCTACAGGGAACAACACTTTTTCATGTGTATTTTTTCTTTTTGGTGTGCATTTTTTTTTGTTGTTCCCTACATGAAACAACACTTTTTTTGAGTGTTTTTGCTGTTCCTTCAAAGAAACAACACTTTGGGAGTATTTTTAGAAACAACCCTTCCTTCCTCTTGTGGGATTATTCCTAGTTCATCTCAACCACATTTTACTGATTCCCTTTTATAGCATAACGTACACTACTTTTATGAGGACAAGAATTATGGATTCTATTGAAGTGAGTTAACATCATTCATGTTATGATTTTTAACAGGACAGCTCCTTGATGATAGATTATTTTCAAAAAGACACAGTTATTTATATACTACTTTACTGCATTGTTTTCTATTGTACATGATACTGATTGATCACCTTAATACCATGTTGGTTCCACCCTTCCTGGTTATAATCTTCTCTGTCTGTAATAAATGAGATTATGGGTATATTTTTTTCTATTGACATGTTCAACTTCTTCTACCATCCCTACTCTTAAGGAGTACTGAGCTTCCCTCTTCTTATCATAAAAATGTGTAATAACAACAAAATTTTGTTCACGGATGGAAGATAGGGGGTCTCATTACGAACCAGCCTACCATGTTCATAAGGCTGTAACAAGGTGACATTCCCATTATGGCCACCACACCAGGGTTATGATCCATTGGATAACCAAATTATCCTTGAACAGGAGGTCTCATCATGAGCCGGCCTGATCACTTTTGCTACATCCTAGTGAATGGCAGTGTGGTTATCTGGTTACCACGCCAGCACACTGATCTCTTCTGTAGAACAACTCTGGAACTCTCCATTTATAAATTGAGCATTTTGGCTCATATGGGTTAAAAAGCAACCTTGCCAAGGCTATGGACACCTGCTGGCAATAGAGGCTCTGCTTATGGTATTGAAGTTATATCTTATTGTCAATTATCACTATAATAACCTTTTCTTATTTTTTTTTTTTATCAGAGAAGTTATTTCCTTAATTTTCCTTGTTTTGAACCTTTATGCATGAGAAATTATTTTATGATCAATCATATCATTTTTCAGCTAGAATACCATCAGCAAAGCATATTTTTAGCATATTGTTGTCCTTTTTATCTTTTTTCATAACTTATCATCAATCTAAAGCGTCTTATCTTTTATTCATAACTATCTTTACACACTTTTCTCTCATTATAACCATAACTCTCGCTGTCCTATTATTGATATGTGTACTTTACTTCATTTACTACTATATTGTTCATTCCCTTACCTTGCCATCAACACAACACCCCTCAAATGCATTATGGTCATGGAATTCATTTTCCAATTGGAGGGGGAATGTATGCATTATGGGATAGCATGCGATATGATTACTGCACTCTGCCATAACTTGTTGATTTGACAAACTATTTGTATTGCATGTATACAAAAGTTTTTCTGATTGAATTTTTTGCATGCATCTTATCTGTTGCTATTCAAAAATAACAATATGGATTCAAGAACATTGTATGCAAAATAGTGATTTGTTTACAGGAGAACAACAAGTATGGGGGGAAACTCTATTTGTAGCATGACCACACTATTGCAACTAACTGAAGAGGCTTGAGCAACTCGCGAACACGAACAATTCTTCAGACATGATGTGCTTACTTGGATTCCACCTGTTGCATCACTTTCAGCACCAACTCTGCCTATATCAGCTTCAACAAATGTCAATCCATACATGTCATTCCACATTTTTCTTTTTGGAGGCCACACTTGAGGTAAAATAGCATAATTTTCTGATTTATTATGAATTTAGGAGAATTTCATAAAAATCCATTTTGCGCATTATTTATCATCCTTCAATCCACATCTGTACCACTTCCCATTTTTTAGCGACATATCATCTTTCAGTTTTGGGTAGTGTTTCTTTCATTCATTTCCTTCTTATGACCATGTCATTCATATTCTTTATCATCCATTGCTATTCTTATTCATTCTCAACACCTCCCTTATTCCATGTTGTTTTACACCAAGCATAGAATTCAACACATGGTAGCAACCACCTCAATTTTTTTTCTAACATCGCATGAGGGCATGCTAAGTTTTCAGAGGGGGAGGAATTACTACGCATGGTGGATGTTTTCTACTTTCTTTCTCATTCAAGGCATACAATTTCAGTGCAGAAATTGATCTCCATAATATTTTTAAAACTATGAACTCAATTCATGTGATCTCTGGAAAACACAGACATATTATTAAAATACACATACTCAAATAACTTCAAGATATATTGGTTCATAAAATTTCACAAATCATGCACTCTCACCTACAGCCATTTTGTTTATATCTCATGATCCATGCATCAAAACGATCTGATTTTTGGATCATAAAGGCATTCATATATTACAAATTTACTTGCAAAATTTCAACAAAAGCTGGTTTGTAGTTTTTGGGAAAATGGTTAATGAAGGTTGTTGTCACTTATATCATATTTTGCTGCAACTTCATATGTACATAACTTGAACGTCAATGTAAAAGTTGTTATGCCTTCATCAAGATTGCTAAAAATTGAATATTCATTAATTAAGGGAGAATTCATTTGTTCTATACATTTCATGAGCTGAGATGAACAAATTCTTTATTGCTTGGTTAATACATGGGTTTTGTCTTTGGGTTGCATGAGGACATGCAATATATTCAGTTTTTTGTTGCATGAGGATATGCAATATATTCATTGTGGGGGTATGTGGGGCCGTGAATATGACCACTTTTTAAACACTTATTTCATCCATTTTTACTCTTCTTTATCATATCATTTATTATAATTTATTATATAAATCCATTTTATAATGATTTATGCTCTTATGGATGAATATATTTATTTCCCTTTATTTCTAATAAATTGATGATTATGCATGATTTTATCAATAATAGTTTTAATAAATTGGTTGTAACATTATTCATTATTTTTAGTCTCCAATACAATTTCCAGATTGAAGATTTAATCATTAAATATTCCAACTTAGAAATTCGCTGGAATAAGAAGTGACAGTTTTTCGGTTGAGATTCTTGGCAAATGAAGAAGAACGTGGAAAATCTGGAACATGGGTTTTGTCTAGAACGGACCAAGTTAACTTTTCCAAAGAATGGTTCGCCAAAATTTGGCTTCTATTGAGAGAAACACAGGGTTCTTTGAGCACGATTTTCTCAGATTTGTTGTGTGGCTGTTTCCCAAATCTCAGCTGCGAAGCCAAATTCGCCTTGCTCTTGTTGAAAGACGAATGGAAATATATTTTTTTTCGATCAATTGGTTGGAAACAATCCAATTTTGTAATAGAAATCATGTTGTAATTATCTCTATTGTAACCTCTCTCTGATAAATGAAAACACAGATTAGAGAGGGGGATGGAAAAATTATGGAGAATTGAGGATTCAGATTTGAAGCTTCAAGAATGATGATGGATTATTCATGATGGGATAGAATAGGAGGAAAAGGAGATTGTTGCATTACCATTGTAATTCTCAAGCTTCTGCTGTTGTAATGATTTCACAATTTGATGATTAATATATGATTTGGAAGTTGCCGTTCATTCTTCTCATCTGAGGTAGCCCAACAGCATCTGCTGGCAGCTAAGGGCCCAGCCTCTAGTGGATTGTGCTGCTGCTGCATATTATATATGTAGTTCATGCGTGGTTATCATTATCAATTTTATTTGGTAATCTGATATGTATTGTTATTTTACATCACGGTTCTGTTATATTCGATTTATGTTCAACTGAGTAATATCGTTCTCGATGCCAGGAATGTCGTATTGATTCATTTTGACTTGGTAACGCATTGTTGTTCTTTTAATCATTGATATAATGTTGTTGATCCTTACAGAATGTTATTGCTATTCAATTACAGCGTAACTGTGTTGTGACCTTCATAAGTTGGTATTACTATATTCGTCTATGGTTTACACTTAATTGCGATTGTTGTTCAACTGACATTGTTGTTCCATTATTAATTGCAATCGTTCTTGTTTATAACTGAGATTGATATTCGTGGTACCAAGGTCAGATTACTATTTCTCTCAATACTAAGGCGTGCCGTGCGTGTTGTTCATCTTGGTTTATCGTGCATTTACATCTGGCTCTAAGTCCTGTTGCTAATTAGTCTCTGTTCTATTCTCGTGTGCTCCCCAATTTATTCTTAGAGTAAATATTGTTATCTGATTTCTGTAGGATACACTTGCTGCACTTATTTTCGTAGATTAAGGTGGTGTTGTTTATAAGAATTAGTTGTCGTTACATTTCCTAGCTGTTGTTCCATTTCCTATTACTCGCATTATCTTTGCTTTGGTGTGCAAAACGATCTGAAACTGTAGTGGGAATTGGCATTTGTTGTCTAGTCCCCAGATTGATGATCTGTTCCTTGATTACTTTGGGTTACATTAGTTTCCAAAGGGATGAGTTATTGTTACTGGACCCTTGACTGATACATTGCTTATTTTTCTGAATGAATGATTTAGGCTTCAAGCTATTTTGCTGTAAGTAGATTCTCTTTCAACCATTCATTTAATTTTGTATTTTAAGCACTATACTACAAAACATTACTCTTGAGTAAATAGCTGCCTCAGACTGAGTACACTCTTGAAATAAAAATTCGTCCCTGAGTTGACAATTAGTGTGAAGATAATTAGGAGTTAAAAAGACACCTTTTTATCGCTTGACACCTACCATATCCTCTATTATTACATGTCAATCTCTAACTTGTTCACATATCTTATCCTGATGATGAACCATAAAAGATGGTTCGAAACGTCAATACAGAAAATAGTAAATGCAATGACTCCGGAAGACATAACCACACAAAATGCAGATCACAGAAGTCTCAAATCTTGTATATGAAGAATTTTGGAAATAATCTTCTACAACACAAACCATATTACTTTATGCCCTGAATAGTGAAAAGGGATAGTTCCAATTATCATTTTTGGAACCAAAGATCCATGTGCATAAAACTGCTAAAGATTATAAAACTTATTTATTTTCTTTTGATATTAAACATATTCATCATATAGATCAGATTGATCTTCGCAAGAACACAAAGGATATGATCTATACATATTTGACAAGTTCTTCCATGGAAACTTCTAAGTTGCAAGCATTGTTGAACAATATCCATTCTCAATTGAAGCTAGAAAAGATGCCTTCTCTAGCTAAAGATACCAATATTAAGGGACTTGAAGACCTGATTTTGAAATTACGATTGGATGCTAAAGATGTAAAGTCAACAGAAGAAACAATCAAAAGAAAAAATGCAAATGTCCAAGCTTTGAGGAAATAGTTAAAACTTCTCACAACTAAACATCCATAGGCACAAGAATTGATTCAAATAGAAAAAGAGAAGGAGAACATGCTTCGATTGCATATATATATATTCATAAAATGGAGACAAAATGGAAAATTTGATTAAGGAAGAGATATCCAAATCAGTACTAGAGCAGGAACATCTACAATAGCAATGTCCATAACAGAAAGAGAGTCTACTGATCAAAATTCAGTAGAACAATTATCTATAACCATGGGAGATTTATCTCTAAAAGACAAGGAAATGGAAAAACTCAAATTTTAGCTAGAAAAGATCCAAGACATTAAGATAAAAACTAATAATGCATATTTGGTTGAAATATAGAAAAATGACCAATTGACTAAGCAATTAGAGATATATGAGAATGAATATTTAATTGCACAGACATTATCCCAAGTCAAAGAGAAAATTTGGATTGATATTAATGAAGCCTTAACTGAGTTATAGCTATCAACTGAAATAATTTTTGAGCAAGAGTAATTATTACAGAATTCAAAGACAACGGTGGCAGAGATTAAAGAAGATTTAGATCACAAGATAGAGGAAGCTACCAGAATAATCGAAGTCCTGAATTCCAATACAAAAGAACAACTTGAAGACTTTGGGGTTGAACACAAGATTGATGCAGTCCTAGAAAAAAAGAAAGTTTTGACAAAGAGAAATCTAATGTTACAGTTAGAAAACAAGTTCCAAAACTTAGAAGTACAAATCAGAAAGTTTTAATTTTTACGCTAAAAAGGAATCCCAAATATGTGAGACTCTAGCGGCTAACTGATTCCACTAGAGAATTATCAGCTTAGATTACATGAAATAACAATAGATAAGACCAAGTTTTCTAAAGTCAGAGGGATAATCACTGGTAAAGATTTTATGGAGGGGCTAGAATATGATATGTTTATTCAACATGAAGTTCAACATTTATTTTTAACCAAGCTAACTTTTGAAGAGTACATAGAAGTTGGTGAGGCATATAGGAAGGCAACAAAATTTTCTGTACCAGATGATAAAAAAAGGGATAATCTACTTGAGCTCATTGAATAGAACAAAATGCAATATTTCGCGGATAAGAAGGCAGAAAAACAGGAGAAGAAAGCAAGATAGCAGGGCCAACAAACATAAAATTCAATTTCCAGTAGTAGCCATCAAACAACAACCTCTAAATGTGTGTTGGTTATTCAAATCATTTAGAATAGCTACTTTTATGTTCTATTTTTGTAAATCCAAAATAGTTTTAGATAATATTTCATTTTGTAGTAAATTTTATTTTCAGATATAGATATTTTGGAATTAGGCTCTATAAGTATTTTGTAATTTGAAGAAGCTAGGGTTGAACCATTGTAATGATCTCAGACATGATTGTAATATTCTAAGCTATTTCTGAAGATAATTGAGGGATTCTGGCTTCATTCTTAACAACTTGTGTATTCATGTGAGTTTGTCTTGTTATTCATTTATGTTCTTTCATATTTATTTTTGCACATGTTCAAGGTACCATAAGAGTTTGGGAAAGGCTAGATTGAATATCAATCTCCCTGACAACCCTCTACAAAGTTATAATTAGTAAAAGATATTAACTAATTAAACAATTTGTCTTAGTTAATTCCTCTAAATATTTC
The DNA here is from genome assembly GCA_000404065.3 of Pinus taeda. Lineage (NCBI taxonomy): Eukaryota > Viridiplantae > Streptophyta > Pinopsida > Pinales > Pinaceae > Pinus > Pinus taeda. The sequence continues at coordinate 138,654 of APFE030036645.1, forward strand.
AATTATTTCCTTATGTCATATCTTGAACATGTATTGTTTGGTTGTAGAAAGATTTTACACGTATCAAATTTATATGATAAATTACATATTCATAGTGAATGTTTAAGAATTATATACCTTCTTAATATCTTCTTTTTCAAATCAATTTAAATATTAATCATGTTATGAATGAAAATCCGTCGTTTAATATTTTCAAAAGTACTTATAATTTATAATTTTTTAATAGTTTAATACATTGGTCATCCAATGAAATAAAAACCTTATTCATATGCTTTGGCATGGTTCCCTAGCCTAGAACTGTCTACAAAGATACAACATCATATTGCTGTAGTTTCCAAGGATCGAAGTTTGAAGTTTGTTTTCCCTGGGACAATGATCAGACTTGTCTCTTAATGGTGAATAAGAGGTCAATAGGCTAAAATATTTCAACTGTTGACTTCACATATTGAATATAGCTTCACACAGGCATACCAAATCTCAGTCAGATCAAGAGCTCTTTTCTCCTTTATCAAATTCAGAGAATCTTATGAGAATTGCATATATCAAACGTAGGTTAGAAGCCTCTATTGTTACTTCTACCTCTCTTCTACCTGAAAAACCCTCACATATTGAGTCTTTTCAATCAACTCTGATACCTATTGAACTATTAGATCTTCCACCTAAAGTTTTAGAACTCCTTTCTAAAGGAGTAGATCTTCAATCCGCATTGTTAGTTCATCAACTTTAGACCTTTGAGATTCCATCTTCCCATTTATAACTCTCTGACAATGAATATTATCCTAAGCTTACCTTCCTTGAATTGAAACAAAAAGAGGAATTTAGCATTTATACTAATACTCTAGCCTTTCAAGACCAGGAGAAAGTTATACTTGAAGTGAAAAAATTGGTTATCATCCTCAACTTTTCAAGAAACCTAATCCCTCGGCCATATTCAAGCAAAGTTGTCTCCCTAAAACAGACAATTCCATTACGACACCAAATGGTGGGATTTAGGCCAATTGTAAAAGCTCGATATGCAACATTAATTCTTCCACTAGCTACCAATTTCATGATTTTCTTGAGGGGTATTTGAAACGTTTGCCCACATTCAAGGAACAAATTGGACCATCTGCAGAAAATCACTTGGTTGCATTTCTTGAATTTGATGATAACATGAATATTGAACATGAGGATGTTTACACCATACTTTTTGTTTAATTATTAGAAGGAAATGTTAGGATATAGCTTAGATAACTACAAGCAAATTCTATAAAATCATGGGCTAAATTAACCAACATATTTAAGAATCAATGGGGAATTAAAAATGATCTTGTTTATTATTTAATATAATTTGAAGATTTGAGAAGAAACCATGGAAAACTTGTTATTGGTTTTATTAAGAGATTCAATAAAATGTATAGTAAGATTCCACCAGATTGTAAACACCCATCCGTTGTAGCTAAAGTTAGATTTTCTAAAGCATTTGAATATGATTTTGTTGTAATTATTTGAGAGAGAAAATATGAAACCCTAGAAGATATGCATACTAATGAAATTGATGTCGAAGAAAACAGATCAACATCTAATAAATTGAAATCAGGCAGAAAAGGTTGAAAGAAAACTGAAAAAAATAGAGGAAACAAATTCATCATCAAATACCAAAGATGAAGAACACAAAATTGATGAAATTACTTCATTATTAAGAAATATCTCTAGTAGAATTTCGAGAATGGAAGCTCAACCTAGAGTAACCCAACAAGTTGTAAATCGACCTCAAGCTCATTATAGAAGACCTTTTTGACCTCAAATTTGAAAAGGCCAAACACTGATAAACAAATCCAACCCCCATTAATGGTTGATGATCAAGACCCTGAAGAAACTACCCCTATTGTTACAATTGATATCAATTATTTTGAAAATACATCATCTCAAAATGTTATTGTCTCAATTACTCAAGACTAGTCTCTAGTTCAAAATCATGAATCCTCTCAAGTGTTAGAAAATTATATATTACAGAGCAATGGAACACATAAAATATTGCAGAAATATAAACACAGAAAATGCATAAAACAAGAGAGACACAGATATACATGGTTCACCCAATTTGGGCTACGTCCACGGAGAAAAGTCCAGTCCTTCTTTTATTATATTATCTAGAAAACTGAAGAGGTACAACCTATAGCAGATCCACTTTAACTCCCTCTTCACTCTCAATCTCCTCTCTTTTCCTCACTCAGAATATAGATGTACATAGACACAATAAAAGTCCCTCATATATAGCGAGGGTTTGATTTCTAGGGAAAAAAACCCTAAATTAAACATAACTTCTATCGTCAAATCTCCACCTAATGAACGACCAAGATTGACTACGAAATTACAACATTTTACAAGGAAATTTTACATCTATTATTAGCTTCGGGGGCATTGCTCCCGAAACCCCTTGGTGGGGGGGGGCTCCCCAAAGGTTGCAGCCGCCCCCCTGGACCCCCCTTGCAGTGAATATTTTATGGGCGTCGTTGCCACCCCATTTCGAACTGGGGTCCAATGTGGGGATATCTTTGAATACAAAAGATAATCAGGCTCCACACCCAGCAATCTCCCACTTGGAGACTGATTATAGAAACTCCACTGTTGCTTAATTTGCTGGACAATGACTCTACTTTGGACCTGGCTCTTTCTCATCTTCTTCATCATACTTGAAGACCAATTGAAACTGAATAGATTCTCAGTTTCTCCCTAGTTACAAATTTTGTTAACATATCTACAGGATTCTGGCTAGTGTGTATCTTTTCCAGCTTCAACTGTCCATCTTCCAATGCTTACCGTATGAAATGGTACTTGAGCTGTATATGCTTAGTCTTCGATTGAAATGTAGAGTTCTTTGCAAGATGTATGGCATTCTGGTTGTCACTGTATAACCTGCCCAACTCCTGCTTCTTACCCAATTCATCCAGAAACCTTTGTAACCAAATCATTTCTTTACTAGCCTCTGTAGCAGCAACATACTCTACTTCTGTTGTTGAGAGTGCAACAACACTTTCTAGTTTTGAAACCTAACTGATAGCTATTCCACCTATAGTAAACACATACCCTATTGTGCTCCTCCTGTTATCTCTATCACCTACCATATCTGCATTAACATATCCCTGTAGAGAAATGTTTGAACCACCAAAGCATAATTCTTGATTTGTGGTACCTCTCAAATACCTGAGAACCCACTTCATCGCCATCCAATTTTTTTTCTTGGATTGTTCATGTACCTACTTAAAACTCCCACTACATGTGCAATATCAGGCCTTGTGTAGACCATTGCATACATTAGGCTTCCAAATGCTAATTCATATGGAACTTTAGACATATGAGCCATTTATTCCTAAGTCTTGGGACACTCCTCCTTACTTAATTTGAAATGGCTAGCCAAAGGTATACTAACTGGTTTTGCATTCTGCATATTAAACCTTTTCAACACCTTTGCTATGTACTCACTTTGAGACAATGTTAATATGCAATTCTTCCTGTCTCTAGTTATTCTCATACCAAGGATTTGTTTTGCGGCACCCAAATCCTTCATTGAAAATGAGTTTACCAATTTTCTTTTAAGCACATTTATCTCCTACATGTTAGAACCTGCAACAAGCATGACATATACATTCAATAACAATATAATATAGCTGCCATCATTTTGCCTTTTTAGATAAACACAATGATCAGAGTGACATCTAGTATAACCTTCATCAGACATAAGCCTATCAAATTTTAGATACCACTGCCTTGGAGCGTGTTTTAAGTCATACAAGCTCTTCTTCAACTTGTACACTAGTTTCTCCTTCCCTTTTACCTCATATCCTTGTGGCTGCTGCATATATATCTCTTCCTCGAAATCCCCATGGAGAAAGGCCGTCTTTACATATAACTTCTCAAGATGCAAATCTTCAGTTGCTACTAGACTTAAAATAGTTCTGATTGAAGTCATTTTAACAACAGGAGAAAATATTTCATCAAAATCAATACCTTTCTTTTGTGCAAACCCCTTCACCACAAGTCTAGCTTTAAACCTTTTCCTACCTCCATCTTCTTCCTTCAACTTGTAAACCCATTTATTCTGCAATGTTGTTTTACTTGAAGGCAACCTGACTAAGTCCCAAGTCTGGTTATGTGCTAAGGAGTCCATCTCTTCTTTCATGGCTTGCTCCCATTTCTTCCTGGTCTCTACCTAAACTGCTTCTTCATAACATTCTTGTTCACTAGAATGAGTCAACAATACATAATATAATGAAGGAGAGTATCATTCAGGGGGTCTAATTATCCTGGCAGATCTTCTAACACCACTTTCAGGTGTTTGAAGTGCTTGTTGTTATTGTGGTTGTTGTTCTGGCTCTTGCTCATTATGATTTTCAGGCACCATTACTTTTTCTGTGATCTCGTCAAGCAATGTGTATTCTCTATTTTCTTTTCCCTGTTTCTTTTCCTGCAGCTGATCCTTATACAAAACCTTTTCATTGAATATGGCATCTCTACTCCTAATGATTTTATGTTTTTCATAATCATAAAAGCGATAACCAAAATCATTAACACCATATCCAATAAAGGTACATTTCTTTGATTTTGCCTCAAGCTTTGTTCTATTTTATTTATTAATGTGGACAAAGGCTTCACAACCAAAAGTCTTTAAAAAAGAGTAGGTTAACTTTTTACCTGTCCATGCCTCCTCTAGAATACCACCATCCAAAGAACTTGAAGGCCCTCTGTTTATTAGATAAACATCAGTATCTACGACATCTACCCAAAATTGTAAAGGCAATCCTACATGCAAGCTCATGCACCTTGCATGCTCCATGATTGTCCTGTTCATCCTTTCCAACACACCATTTTCTTGTGGTGTTCCTGTAACTTTCTTCTCTCTACATATTCCATTCTCTGAACAATACCTATCAAACTATTTACTGCAATATTCACCTCCATTATCTAATCTGAGACACTTTAACCTTTTTCCTGTCTCATTTTCACCTAAAGCTTTCCATTTCTTGAAAGTATCAAATACATCAGATTTATTTTGAATACAATAAATCTAGGTTTTTCTGGTTGCATCATCAATAAAAGTAACATAATAATGAGAGCCACCAAGAGATGATACCTAAGAAGATCCCCATACATCTATATACAGAAGCTCTAATATTTTGCTCTTCTTTTATTTCCCAACTCTAAGGAATCTGACTCTCTTCTGTTTTCCATGAATACAATTCTCACATAATTTTAAATCAACTGCTTCAAGCTTGGCAACAAATTTCTTGAGTGAAGAATCTGCATCCCCTTCTCACTCATGTGCCTGAGCCTATGATGCCACAATGTCGTATCTTCTCCTGTAGAGGTCAAAGCATTAACAAAATTAGAAATATCGTTGCATAAATACAGTGTACCAACCTTTTCTCCTTTTGCTATTACTAGGGATCCTTTAGTGACCTTCCAGGTTTTATTTGTGAAAGTAGTTACACAACCTTCACCTCCCAACTACCCCGTTGAAATTAGATTTTTCTTCAGATCTGGAACATGCCTTACCTTCTTCAATAGCCACTGATTTCCATTTTACCGTTTTATGAAAATTGTACCCATTCCAATGATTTTACATGGTTTATCATCACCCAATCGAACCTGTCCAAAATCTCCTTGAACATAATCATGAAAATGTTTCTTATCAGGTGTGGCATGGAATGAGGCCCTTGAATCGACCACCCAGGCATCAATAATATTTTCTAATGAAAGTATCAAAGCATATTGCAACACATCACCTGTTACATTCACTTCATGATTAGTTTCTTGCTGTGCGTCTCCTTCTTTTCCCTTCTGAGACTTGCAGTCTTTCTTCAGGTGTCCTTTCTTCCCACATTTCCAGCACACTATCCCCAATCTGGACTTGGATCTACCTTTTCTTGACTTACTACAATATCCTGAGCTCTTTCCTCTTTCCATTTTTCTTCCCCTAATCTCTGCAGTCAAAGCATTATGTGATGTCTCACTGGAGCTTTTATGTTGCATTTCCTCGCTAAGGATTGCATCAACAACATTATTAAACTTTAAAGTACTAGATCCAGAGATAGAGTTACTAATGGCCATAACTAAACCATTCCAACATTCTGGCAATGAGCAGAAAAATAACAGAGCCCTAACTTCATCATCAAAAGTTACCCCTACAGAACTTAACTGACTTGTAACTGTATTAAAATCATTTAAATAATCAACAACAGATCCAACCTCTGACATCTTCATATTAAATAAACGCTTCATAAGAAATGCCTTATTTGAGGCCAAGGGTTTTTCATATAGCTTGGCCAATGTCAACACTAAACCCTCTATTCTCATTTCCTTTGAAATATTAAATGCTACTGATGCCACTAGGCACAACCATATTGTTCCAAGTGCCTTTCTGTCAAGAATATTCCATTATGTGGCTGTCATACTCGTCGGCTTATTTTTCTTTCCGCTCAATGGTAGGTATAGATCTCTCTGATATAGATAATCTTCCATCTGCATCTTCCACAGTTGGTAGTTTTGGCTGTTGAATTTTTTGACCCTAAACCTACCATCTTCCACCATTTCTCTCACTCAAACCAAGAACCCTTGTCTCCTGTGAGTTTATCAACCTAATAGACCTTCAGCTCTGATACCAGTTGTTAGAAAATTATATATTATAGAGCAATGGAACACATAAAATATTGCAGAAATATGAACACAGAAAACGCATAAAACAAGAGAGACACAGATATATGTGGTTCACCCAGTTTAGGCTACGTCTATGGAGAAAAATCCAGTCCTTCTTTTATTATATTACCCAGCAAACTGAAGAGATACAACCTATAGCAGATCCACTGTAACTCCCTCTTCGCTCTCAATCTCCTCTCTTTTCCTCATTCAGAATACAGATGTACATAGACGCACTACAATTCCCTCGTATATAGCGAGGGGTTGCCTTCTAGGGAAAAAATACCCTAAATTAAACATAACCTCTACTATGAGATCTCGGCCTAATGAATGACCAAGATTGACTACGAAATTACAACATTTTCAAGGCAATTTTACATCTATTCTTAGCTTCGAGGGGCGCTGCCCCCGAAACCCCCCTCTAGGGGCGGGCTCCCCAGAGGTCGGAGCCGCCCCCCCTGGACCCCCCTGCAGCGAATATTTTATGGTCAGCATTGCTGGCCCATTTCAAACTGGGGTCCAATGTGGTGATACCTTTGAATACAAAAGATAATTAGGCTTCACACCCAACATCAAGTTTCCAAATATCAAGATTTTTCTGAGTTTCTTATTTCTGAACTGAATAGAAGATATGATCTAAGACAAGGACCTGGTAGGCCTCCAAAGAAGGTTACCTTTAATGAGCCTCAAGTAAAAGAAACTAAAATACAAACATTGTTTGGAAACCATAGAATCAGATACAAGAACAACCTATTATTGAAAAATATGTTTCAACTATTTTTAATGTTGAAAAAGAGTTAGAAAGGGTTAAAGTTTCAATTCCCTTATCTAAACTTTCCAGAAATCCAAATTATCAACTACAAGCTTCTAAATGGATACAGTTGATCTAGGAGGATATCTTAAAATCAGTTGCACAGGTTCAGTGTCGTCGTCAGCAATTCAATCCGGTGTCATTCAGTGTCGACAATGTTGTTAAGGTTTAGGTTGTTCAGGTGATGTTAATGGTTTTCATGGTAATGGGTTTGTATTTGGTTTTCAACAAGTGTTCATCGAAAGTTATATTAGGGTTGATCATCGACGTGGGTTTTGTCATCCATTTACAAGGTTTGGTTATCATCATGAGACAATTGTCACTTTGTGACATTTGGTGTTAAATGGGTTTTTCTCTATTTGATGTAAATTCCTAATGTAAAACCCTAAAAACCTAAGTCTCGGACCATAATTCAACATTGAAAAATATATTAAAACCTAAACCTATGTGTCTAAACCCTAAGTCCTAGACCATAACTCTAATCCTTACCTATTGGACCTCATTGCAAAAACAAACTATGTAATAAACTATACATAATAACCATCAAAACCAAAGTTATAACCCTCTCAGCATATGTTATAAACATATAAAACATTACACAGTCCCTAGACTGCATCGGAGACTGCAGGCATAGGCAACAACATGTGATAGGTGGAGGTAACATCGTAAGTTAACCGTTTGTTTGGAAACCACGCGGGAAATTATAACCGTGTCAAGAGTTAACTCAGCATGTGAACGCGGGTTCCGACGACCGGATAGTCAGGAGTTAACTGTCAGGCTTGGAGTTAACTACAACATCTACTATGGAAGGTTGTAACATGTGAACAAGCTGTCAGAGGTTACGTTAACCACAACACCAAAACCGTTGGATCCATAACCGCGAGCGTGTGAACACACAGCAGAAGACCGCGCAGTTAGCGGGGAAATCACCAGAACCACCGGTGCCCTAACCACAGGTTAAATAGTCTGTTCACATTTGTTGTCATCTCCTCCACTTGTTTATCCAACCACTAATGGATTCAGGCTTATCCAAAGTCTGTTTTTGGGTTTTGTTATGGTGTTTTTATAAATTAAATCAACTACCATGTAACCTCTTCATTAGGTGTCACAAGGTGACCAGACCGAGGCCAATGAACAATTCAATGTAGCACATTCATGCCTAATTTGGTATAAGGAGTTCTATTGAACCTTTAAACTTATAAATTCACCTTTTTGTCATGGAGAAAGACATTAGAATGATTTTGGTTTTTGTATGCATATTCTGGAGGTTAGAGGTTGTTTTTGTTTTCAGTGTAACAGAAGCATCCGAAGTCAGAATTGGGAACCGTGACATGCGTTGGAAAGCTGGTTCAGAGAGCTATCCTTTAACAATGACCAAAAGTGCCTACATGCACATTCATTTTGGTAAAATATCCATGTAATCAAACTCTTATGTTTCAAACCTAATCAAGCGATCGCCCATCTTGAAAATGGACCCGAAGATGCAGTCCATCAAGTACGAACTCCATAATAAAATTTGATGTCTAGTATTGCTATGGTTTAAATGTTTTCACTTCTATTTTGCATCTTACCTCTGTTTTACATCTGTCCTAAAGTTCTTCTTCTCAAGCAGTTCTCTTAGTTTCCGCATTTTCAGTTAATATTCAATTCATTAATGGCTGATCAATTCTAACCAAGTCAAGTCACAATGAGTAGAAGGGATCCTTGAGAATATTGATCTAAAGATTGGAAAGCAACAAGTTGTTCATAAGTCGACCATGACAGGATCTGATGCAGGTGAAAACACTAAAACTAAGATGAGTGATGAATAGTTTCAACAAGCATTCCTGACTATGCAGGAAATGTTGGGATAACTATACGAAGACAAGAAGGCGATAGATGTAGCTTCTTCTTCAAAGACATCAAATAAGGACAAAGGGAAAGGCAAGGATGATAAACCACCTTCACCTCCATCATCTCCATCATCATCTTCTTCTTCTTCTTCTTCTTCTTCTAGTACAAAATCTAAAACAAAAAAGAAACCTAAGAAAACATCTCTTTTGGAACTTGATGTGAAATTTGAGTTACCTATTTATGATGGTGAAATGAATCCTGACAAGCTAGATAACTGGATTAAGCAGTTAGAATTGTATTGTCGTATTCAGAACATTTCTGATGATAAAATGAAAATTCAGTTAGCTACACTTAGAATGGGGGGAATAGCTTTAATCTGGTGGGGAAGTAAAATTTATATAGATGTAAAGCAAAAAGGTAAATTCGTCTCTTCATGGTCTAAGTTTTTAAAAGCTCCTTGGAAACAATTCTATCCTTTAAGATACATGCAGCAAGTTGTTATTGATTGGTAGCATCTGAGGCAAGGTAAAGGGTAGAGTGTTCAGGAGTTTACTCAAGAGTTCAGAAAGAAAGCATTGGTGCTTGTTATTTCATTCGATACACATGAAACTTTATTAAAATACATCGGAAGTTTACATTCATATTTGTAGCATACATTATTGATGTTTAATCCTAATGATTTTGATGAAGTGTATGTTCAGGCCACACATATTGAATCAGGTGGAAGACCATTCAAGTTTTCATTGCAGTCATCCAAAGAGGTGGAAATCAAAGATTCCATTGACACTAAAGGGAATAACCATTCGAAGAGAAAGAAATCAATGATAGCTCAGAAGGAAAGACCTACTTGTTCTCATTTCCAGAGAATTGGTCATAATGAATCTAAGTGTTGGAAACTTCATCTAGAACTTAAGCCCAAAAATTTCCTTAGGTATAAGGATGAGTAAAAGGCAATTGCAGCAGTCCAGCAAGATCTAGGTTCAAATTCAGGTGATGAAAGGAGGAGAACCACCATGGTTACAACGGGTAAAACTTTTGACACTGGTTCAAGTTCGAAAACTATTACATCTTCATCTAATATAAATCCTTCAAATGAGGATAAAAGAATTGAATTATTTAACATAAGGATAACTTCGAAGCATACAAAGATAGATACAATGTTTGACATTGGATCATAGGTGAATCTAATATCTGAATTTTTAGTTAAGAGATTGGGTTTGGAAACACATAATCATCCAAGACCTTACACATTAGGATGGTTAAATAAATCAACTCAGATAAAAGTCACCAAATAGTGTCGATTAATATTTGCCATTACAGCTAATTACATTGATGAAGTGGAATTAGATGTGGTTCTAGTAGAAATATGTGGAGTTGTCTTAGTAAGTCCTTATCTGTATGGTCATGATGCAGTATTTTATAGGAGATAGCATAAATATCACCTTAAGAAAGATGGGGTTGAATTATTGTCAAGGCACATCAAAGTAAAAATCATTTGAATATTGTTGCTAATCAGATGAAGCAATTAATAAGTTCAAATAAAGTATTTGTAATCATGTGTGTAAAGGAACAACATAAGAGTCGACAGGATGTTTGTTCAAGTTATAAGTCCCACTTTAAATATAGTTTGATCAAAGAGATAGAAACTATTCTTGTTCTATGTAAAACCAAACATCTTACTCATAAAGAGGGGATACAACATGAATTACAGTTTGTGCCTAAAGCTCCTCTTCCTAATGTTAGAATGAATCAATTCAGTCCAAGTTTCGAAATTAACAGTTACATGGATGCAGGGTAGTATTGGGGAAAGTCAGTATTACATTTCTCTTGTATTGTGTCACCATTTCATGTTTCAAATAGTTTGGAAACCTCTTTTCAAGTGGAGAGGAAATCTATTTGTTTTCATATCCAAACCTTTTCTAAAGCACTGCCAAAGTATCTAAGGGAAACTTATGCATCAGGGGAGAGTGCTAATCAATGGAAACATCATTTAATAAATGAAGAAAAAGTGATTCAAACAAATCAACAACTAATTCAATACTTTCAAAGACAAACTAAGTTGCAGCAATTTTCACCTTACAGTTTGATGGGTTCATTGCAACAAGTTCACTTAGTAATCATGAAGCAAGGAAGTATGTAAAGTCAAGTAGTAGGTTTGATGTAAAAAACATCTTTGATTGTCTTTGTTATTCCGCAAAATAGACTGTTAATACATGTTGATGGTATTGAACAATATCTAGTAGAGGCAATATTCAAAAATGATTATGAATCACTAACTCGTGGTTCTTCATGGAAAGAAATCAATTACCATGTTCATAACAGGTTGTTTGACCATCGTCGCAAGTTGTTCATATTGCAGATGGATGGAACAAGTCACCAACTCAAAACATGCCTTGGTCAGCATCATGAGGGTCATCACTTGCAGGTGATTGATTGAATCTATTAGTACATTATCAGGTCAAGGTGGAAAGTGAGGGAGCTCTACCCTCGTCGAATATTTGCTTAGTCAAATGTTTGTGGTCCAAAATCTTTCAAGTGGGGAGGATTGATCCAGGAGGATCTCATCAGATTAGTTGCATAGTTTCAATGTCATCATCAGAAATTCAGTCTGGTGTCATTCAGTGTCGATAGTGATTTTAAGGTTCAGGTTGTTCAGGTGATGTCAATAGTTTTCATGGAAATGGGTTTGTATCTAGTTGTCGACAAGTTTTCATCGACATTTTCACAGGGGTTGATCATGGACGTGGGTTTTGGCGTCCATTTACAAGGTTTGGTTCTCTTCATGAGACAACTGTCACTTGTGAAATTTGGTGGTAAATGGGTTTTCCTCTATTTGATGTAAAGTCCTAATGTAAAAACCTAAAAACCTAGGTCTCAGACCATACTTCCACATTGCAAAATATATTAAAACCTAAACCTATGTGTCTAAACCTTAAGTCCTAGACCATAACTTTAATCCTTACCTACCGGACCTCATTGCAAAAAAAAATATGTAATAAAAGATACATCAAAACCATCAAAACCAAAGTTCTAACCCTCTCAGCATATGTTATAAACATATAAAACATTACACAGTACCTAGACCACGTCGGAGACTACAAGCATAGACAACATCATGTGACGGGCAGAGATAACATCGTAAGTTAACCGCCAGTTTGGAAACCGTGCGGGGAATTATAACTGCATCGAGAGTTAACTCAGCATGTGAACACAGGTTTCGACGATCGGATAGTGAGGAGTTAACCGCCAGGCTTGGAGTTAACTGTAACATCTACCATGGCAAGCTGTAACATGTGAACAATTTGTCAGAGGTTACGTTAACCACAGTACCAAAACCGCGAGAGCCATAACTGCGGGTGTTGAGGAGGTAAATCCACTCTGCGGACAGAGGTGATCCCTAGTAGCCTAGACTGGGTCTAGCAACAATCATACAATGCTACTGCGCAAGTTCCTAATTGCAAACTAAAGACCAATGATGAGGGCCTACTTGGATTCCAACGCTAGTGCTTGTAGAAGAGGTGACACTCTTGTTCCTTTGCTCTGGCAGATCACAATCCCCACAATCTCCGTGAATGGACACCTGCACATACAAGAAACGACACAAACACAAACATAAAATCCATCATATGCAACTATATATCAGTCAGAAAGGATATAACTCATCATCATTACAAATAAAGATAAGAGTGGAACCATAACAATAGTCATTTATTAATAATAAACAAAGAAGAATACAACCATAGTTCTGACGTTAGATCCTCCTTTGGCTGGGTAGTCAGCAGCACATGTCTTGCAAAGCTTTGTTGGGAATAGGAGCAAGCCTCTCTCTCTTTGGTTATTGGACAAGAATCTCCTTACTTGGATTTGGCCTTATGGGAATGAAGAAGGCCCTTGCAGCATGAAGCTCTTGGAAACTTGACAATTCTAAATCTCTGGAACTCTGGAACTAGCGTGCCAAGGAAAATGGACAAGCTTTTATAGATGGAGGAAGGGGAGTTGGGATCATCCACAATAATCATGGGATTGGCTTTATCATCAAAGAAGCTTCCATGAGAGGTGGCAAACCACTTCCTTTCTATGGAAACCCGTAGCCAAACCACCCAACTCAAGATAGATTCAGCCCAGGAATTTGTTAGGATGAATCTTCTGCCGTTTGTTTCTTAAAAAACACCACTGATTATGGTTGGCACGAGTGCGACTCTGTGACAGAGCGCCCACTAGCGCGCCCTCTTTAGAGGATTTCCCCCATTGGTGCGAGGGCTGCACTATGGAACCGCGCCAATGGAAAAGGGCTATTTTTAGGGGTTTTAAGGAGGAGATATCTTCAGGGAAAATGAAGTTCAAGTTCAGGTGAATGCAATGCAAGTGTTTGTAAGTCATGTCACTTCTCATAGGTTCCGGAATGAGTCCTCCAAGATGCGGGAGAGGGGTAACAGGGACGATGACAAATTGTTGTGTAACAGATGGCCCCTAAAGCATGAGGCCCGAGAGAGAGAGAGAGGGGTGAAATGCTTTACAAGAAAATGTCCAACCGAAAACACTGCCACCAGAAAACCTGCGTGGAGAAGTACAACTGATATCTCAAGTACATGATATATGTGGTATGGGCGCAGCCATCCATAGCAGAGTACATAAGAATCTAGATCCAAGGTATGGATGCAGCCATCCAGCGAGGATCGATAAATAGACTCAGGCATGGTTGCAGCCATCGAGTGAATGAGTCATGTAATAATCATAATAATCCACAAAAACGCAGCCTGGATCCGAACAGACAAAATCTGGGGTCTTGCACTCCATCTCGATCCAAACAAAGTACAAGTTCAAGCATGCGAATATGGGAGTCGAATTCGAACATGCAGGAACATTGTCTCATTACGAGTCAATGATGAAAACTATTAACAGACGCGAGAGGTACCACCAATAATGACAATGGCCCTCAAGGTACTATAGGTACAATCTACGGCATGCGAATAAGTGAGCTGGTGTCGAACACCTGTGGAATCATTCAATCAGAGGCCAATGATGAAAACCTCACGTCGAACACGAAGAACTTGCCATTGAGGCATGTAGGCTCCAAGGCACTTGAAGGGTGTCTCTAGGTCAACCTCCTAGATAATGAGCTAAAGTCGACAGGAAGCGACCTTGATCAAAGGTGGGCCATAGTGTTTCCCACATCATCGACGCGAGACAAAGGAGGATAATGTTTTGTGAATCAGGATTATGTGAGTTATCAGAGGGAGGTTGATTATTTCACAGAGGTCAACTTCTCTTGAACATATGGGTGGCACGACAGTGGACTTGGCAGTATTTGACATCAAATGATCAGAGGTCATGGTGACAAGGCAACGAGCAGATGAGAGATCAAACAAGATCACTCAAACCCACGTAGGCAAGTGAAAAATGAGATGAGATGTCCCCACCCAGACACAAATGCAGACAAGTGCCATGCTCAAGAGCGACATACTGCTGACACGACAATGATTCTGGTTCCATTTTCCCCACCATTTCTAGCGAGTACCCCAGTTATTTTTATGAACAAGCTTGACGAGGATAACATATGATTGTAAAGCATCATTTCGACGGAGTCCAATGTCATCAAGTTTTAACGAGTTTGACAAAGGAAGAACTCGACGTCTTTTCATGTTTAGAGAGTTTGAAAAGATAGCAAAAAGTAAACTTCAGGGGTGTCCTTTTTCGTAAAGTTGTGTCTCTCGAGCCCGAAAAAGTATAAAACAATGCTCGAAAGAACCTCCCGACCATTACGATCGACGAGTACTTTTCATGATTAGTGACTTCGACTTGAAAAAGTAAAAAAACGATCGAAATCACGTCGTTTCATAACCGTTAACGAGCCTGAAACGATAAGGGCCCGACGATCTTTTCGTATTTACACGGTTAGAAAAGAGCTTAAAGGTGACTGCCTCTTATTTACGTTTAACGAGTCAAGAGGAATAACTCGACAATCTTTTCATATTTAGAGAGTCAAAAAAGAGCTGAAAGTAGACCTCCATTTTTATTCTCTTTAACGAGTCAAAAAGGGAAAAATTACTCGGCAATCTTTTCATATTTTACGAGTCAGAAAAGAGCTTAAAGGTGACTCGTCCTAGAGGAACGAGTGGTATAAAGGGTAGCAACTGGTTTCGGCAATGGTGGAACTGCTCAAAACATGTAATGGTCAAGAGGCTGGCTAATAAAACCACTCATTGTTGCGGTTCCTCAGGAAAGGAAAATAAGCAAGTGAAAGCATATGATCGGCCAAAGAGATGGTGGTGATGGGATGAAAACAACCAAGGCTCATCTAACAGAATTTAGCGGATAAAGACAGTAATCACGAGATGTAAAATGGGTATGGGTTCATTTTTACACAAGCTTGAACCATGGAGAACTCTTCTTGGATTCGGTTTCATGTTTACACAAGCTTGAAACGAAAAACTATACTTGTTATAAGTTCACATGCCCCCAGCATATTGACGCAAAACGAGGTACATGCCCCCCAAGCTTCATTCCATTCAACAAAGTGGATGGAATGAAGGTTCACTTTCGAGAGCTTAGAAAGACCCGACTTTTATTTTACGAGATCTTAATCAAAAGACTCGATTTGGAAAGGAAGTTGTTTCATTTTTTAATGAGGTTGACACAATAAAAGAACTATCCTCAAAATCCTTGTTTCATGTTTTAACGAGCTTGACACAAGATCAAGAACTATGCTCGACCAGATGCAGTTTGATTTTTTAAGGAGCTTGACGTAGGAAAGCGAACTATGCTCCGAGCAGACCCAATTTCATTTTTTAAGGAGCTTGACATAGGAAAGTGAACTATGCTCCGAACAGAGGGGATGGCAACTGCGCAGGAGGCACCAGGGGACTAAAGAACGATAATTGATCGATAGTCATGATTCTTCCGTTGTGTGGAAAGCAAACCACACAGAAAAGTGAAGAGACAAGGGCCCCCATGGCATAAACATAATCACGACCAAGGATAATACTGAAATCTAAAGCACCTTGGGTAACCAGTATGTCTATATAGACGGTTTTTCCTCCCAAAGTAATAGGGAACTTCAGAAGGATCCCGAATGGTTGAATAGTTCCTCCGTCAAACACCATCAAATTCTGTGTGACCGACACAAGCTGTGGGGAGCCCAAAGCTTGCCAAATAGTGGAAGGCATAAGACTGACAGATGCACCCTCATCCAAGATAGTGCCAGGTACTGCCTTATCATAGGCATGTACTGTAATCTGGAAAGGCACATGGGATGGAAGGCAAAAGGCGGTCAAATGACTCCAGTTGAAGGAAATGACTGAGCTACTTGGTGGGGGAATCATATGATTGCCCCCCTGCTCTATAGGAACCGAAGAAGGACTCTTGGGATCAACTGGGATAGGAGAGACGTTTTCGGACTCAGGAGAATCTGACGAGACGAGAAGAACATGAGCATGATGCTCTTCCAAAATAGAGTGATCAATGCGTGGTGAACCCGAGTCGACACTCTTTCTGACCAATGGTTGGTCCGGAACCAGCTTGGCACAGCCAGGCTCGGAAGGAGGAAGATGGACAAGTGAAGAATCTAAGCTAATCTCTTTGTCGACAGGGAGAGGATCTAAAGAGAGCCTCTAATAGCCAACAGGAAGTTGGGGTGAAGAAGCTGTAAGACTTTCCAAGACAGCGGAAGCTTTATCCATGAACGGACAAAGGTGAAGGAGATGGTTGCCTTCACATAGCCTATAGGGGAATCGAATCTTCCCATTCTTCTTACCGTTGTCAATTGATAGGGTAGCATCGCCATGAGCTTCAGAGGATGATGAGGGGTAGGCCAGATCATGAGACCATACTTCTAAGATCCTAGGAATGCCAGGACAATCATGAAGAAGATGGTCATCTTTGCACAATTTACAAGGAAACTTGACCTTCCGCGGAGGAGCAGAAGGTGGTCCGACCGGAGCTGTACTTGGGGTAGTAGCTGCACTTTTAGCCTCTCGCTTATGAGACTTCTTCTTCTTTGTCTTCTTCTTCTTCTTCTTCTTAGCCATCTGGTTACTTGAATCCAAACTTTCACCAGGCGAAGTAGAAGATGAGGACGTAGAAACAGGCAAAGAAGGGGAGAGGTCCACCTTGGAATCAACATGATGTTGTTCGGGTGGAGGAATTGATTGACCAGTAATTGAGACATTAGGGACAACAGAGGTTGAGAACAACCAAACAGGCAACCCAACAGTTAACCCATGAAGGGACAACGTTGCCATGTAAGGAACACCAACATTCCCAAAAGGAGGAAAATGACCAGGATTCCCGTCAGAGGGGATTCCCGAGTTGGTGAACTCTGGAAAATTTGCCATCAAAAACTGAAAATCACACACAGGGCTGAAAAAGAGTCAAGGCACATAATCAAATGGCCAACAAGCAGAATCTAACAGGGTGTGTGATCGCGAGTGAATAAATTTTAAGACACAAGGACATAACTTGACCTTTTCATCTTTTAAAGAGTCGAGAAAAGGACAAAAAGATGACTCTAGTCGCCTTCGAATGTTTAATGAGCCTGAAGTGACAAGTGCTTAGACGAGCCTTTTCTTTTAGGGAGTCCAAAAAGGATCAAAAGTGACTACTCTAGAGAACTAGGCAAAAGGTTTACCAGACAATCTGTAAACTGCATATACACCTTGATAATCGTATGAAAACCAAGGACTTTCCATATGGCAGTCAATCTTCCCGAATGTTGTGTTCAGTGCGTTACGGGTCGCAAGGCGGCAGACATGGCTTCCTATGGATAAAGGATGATAACCTAGCGGGTTCTCCCCATATACTCGACGGTACGTGGGAGCACAATTCCATACTAGACCACTATTGAGTCACAGAAGGAGGAATCACCCAACCCTGAGTGGAAACAAAAGTGACTAGGTTTAATGACGCCGGAGCACGTCTCTAGCCTAGACCTCTAAACAGTGTGCGCTATGTTCCAATGCATTGTTAGATTCATTCAGTTCATTTTAAATTTGATCTTGTATTATGTTTCAGTTTTCAGGCCTTACCGTATGTAATGTCTCAACATTTCCTAAATGCAAACTATATGCCACAATATGTCATTTCATTCGATGAATGCTAGCTACAAGAGAGTTTGAGAGCTTTCACACAAACAAAATGATCGCAAAACAACGAAGAATATCTCTAATGCAGCTAATGGAAATTAACAAACTTTTCTTCAAGGTCACTAATCACTAATAACAATGAAAAGCTCTAATTCTCATTAACTAATGCAAAGCAAAAGAGATTTTTTCTTTTATGTTGATGGTGAAATGCACTAAACAAGCTTTGAGAAATGATAACAAACAAATTCCACTCAATACAAGCACATTTAGATCCCTAAATCACAAAGAAATCCTTCGAAGAACGATAAAAGTTCAAAAGACACCAATGAGCCGTGTAATCTAGGCCCAAAGCGAAACAAAGCATAATTCAACTGAAAAAAGGGCAAGTCACTCAAATAACGCAATAAAACGATTAACAAACACCAAACGAGTGCAAGGGAGCAATCAGAGAGTCAATTGGACCAATAGAAGACCAAAAACACCTAAGGAAGGCTCGACACACAAAGCCACTAGATGCCCTAGGGCTAGAAATGTGAAATCGATAGAAAAAGGCAAACACCCAAAGGGTAAAGATCAAAGCCAGTCAAACAAGACTCCAACACACTCAAGTAGTCGAAAAAAGGTACCCAGAACAAAAACCAAGCTCAGGAGGCTCAAAACCAAGCAAAATTCAAAAGTTCCCAGGCCCGGCGTGACTGTCAGGCTGCAACTAGCGCATTTTAAGTATTGGCGTGGGTTGTCAATGAGCAACTAGTGCCAATTGGCGCAACTGTAATGCTATAAAAGTGCGCCAGTCAAGTTTTCTATGCAAAAATAAAAAACAAGCAATCCAAAGCTAGGCCAACAATAACCAGGTAAACCAAGAGGCGAGAAACAGCAAAAGAACTCAACCCAAAAGGCTAACCAAGCATGAAAAACCAAGAAACAACCAAAAAACAAGACAAGTTCCAAGATGTTCAGTTCGTAAACCAAACTAGAGATTGACTGAAGCGGCGTTGATCTACTTCGCTAATGCAGAGCAATAGCGTTTTGAAGGCTATCTGGCCATACTTCAGGCTCCGTCTAAAGTTTACAAATCAAACAACAAGCTGACTCCCCAACGAAGTCACCAAATTGTTGTGGAGGTGAATCCCCTCTGCGGACAAAGGCGATCCCTACTAGCCCAGATTAGGTCTAGCAACAATCATACAACGCTACCACTCAAGTTCCTAATTGCAAACTAAAGACCAATGATGATGGCCTACCTGGATTCCAACGCTAGTGCTTATAGAAGAGGAGACACTCCCGTTCCTTTGATCCGGCAGATCACGATCCCGACAATCTCTGTGAATGGACACCTGCACATACAAATAATGACACAAACACAAGCATACAATCCAATAGATGCAACTATATATCAGTCAGAAAGGATATAACTCATCATCATGACAAAGAACAATAAGAGTGGAACCATAACAATAGTCGTTTATTAATGATAAACAAAGAAGAATACAACCATAGTTCTGACGTCAAATCCTCCTTTGGCTGGGTGATCAGCAACACATGTCTTGCA
>APFE030036645.1:158927-181276 GCA_000404065.3 Pinus taeda
TGGAACTAGCTGGCCAAGGAAAATGGACAAGCTTTTATAGATGGAGGAAGGGGAGTTGGGATCATCCACAATATTCATGGGATTGGCTTTATCACTAAAGAAGCTTCCATGAGAGGTGGCAAACCACTTCCTCTCTATGGAGATCCGAAGCCAAACCACCCAACCCAAGATAGATTCAGTCCAGGAGTTGGTTAGGATGAATCTTCCGCTGTTGGTTTGTTAAAAAACACCACTCATTATGGTTGGCGCGAGTGCGACTCTGTGACAGCGCACCAACTGGCGCGCCCTCTTTAGAGGATTTTGCCCATTGGCGCGAGTGTTGCACTATGGAACCATGCCAATGGAAATAGGGCTATTTTTATGGGTTTTTTGCAGGAGATGTCTTTAGGGCAAATGAAGTTCAAGTTCAGGGGAATGTAATGCAAGTGTTTGCAGGTCATGTCACTTCTCGTAGGTCCCAAAATGAGTCCTCCAAGATGCGGGAGGGGGGTAACAGGGACGGTGACAAATTGCTGTGTAACAATCCCCCCCTTCTGATGAGTAACTTAAAGGTCAGAACCCTATATGAATTATTCCCTGGTAAGGTAAGTGTTGAGGTGTATTTATACCACCTCAAAATATTTGTTTCAGTTGGGATACAGTTAGACCATGGGCTCCTGTAGATGCGATTCTGGTGTAACCTGTAAACCCCGCCCATAAAATAGGGATTTTATATTTTTTTAATATTTCAAATTATATACGCAGGTTTGGTATAGTTGGACCCACATGTGCACGCGCATTTTGAGGGGTAGAGTCACGTATGGGATTTAAAATAATTTTTTTTAGTAAATGGACCAAGTTTGAAGGGAAATGGTTGCCCAAGGCCATGACTCAAAGCATCAACTCTACAACGGTGATAAATGATGTTATAACAAGAACCCATCCATGAAGGATAGTGCTTCGTGACTAGCACAAGCATCGATAACTTGGTTGATGAATAATGTAGGGCAATTTTCTTTGGGAGATGCTTTGTTCATATCTCAAAAAATCAGTACAAGTGTGAATGGGTCAACATTTTTTCGTGATGGGTACGAGGTTGGTGCCCAAGAAGTGTAACCAATAGGATAAATGAAACCATCTTTGTGGAGATTATCATTGTCCTACTTGATTGCTTCAACTTTAGAAGGATGGAGCTGACGTTATTTTTTCCTAATAGGGTGTGCATCAAACCATGTGTCAATATGGTGCTCCATGATGGTGGGACTGGTGTCTGGAATTTTAGAGTAAGACCATGCAAAGACATCCCTATATTTTTGGAATAGGGCTTTGTATGAGGCCACCTCTTCTAGAGATCATGCTTCCCCCAGCAAGATATCTTCGACTATGCCAGGTTTGTTTGAAATATCGACCTTAATGGTAGGTGAGATATTTGACATGTTCCCCTCCTTGAATGCATCTAGTGTTAGGATGGGATTTTTAAACCAATCTACCTATCTTGGTGGTAGGAAACCCTTTGATTCTATTGTGAAAATATAATTATTGGGTGCATCAATATGCGCAAATGATTTTATAGGTAGAAATAACAAATGTTGATCCATGGCATCCAATGGACATTTGGGTTCTATCATGGCCTCTAGAATATCTTTACCTCAGTGAAAAATAATATCTAATCTTGAACTAGGTTGCACGAGGTCGTGAGGGTGGACTTCAGGCCCAGCGGTGCTAGTTGGAAAGCAAGAAAACATTTCAGTGGTTAATTCTGTAGAACGCAGCAAAGTTGACAATGTGACGATTGGATGCATACTCGGTGGTGGTACCACCATTGTGGTAGGTTTAATAGTCTCGACACCAAAAAATTATGAGAAGACAGCACAAATGAATGTTCCTTTGGAAGAGGAAATGAATGATATATGATGTTGCATGTCATTAGTATTATGTGGTGGTAAGATCTTCATAATGGCAGATTGATGATGAGGGGGAGTGAGTTCCCATGATAATGTTGACATCCTTGAAGCCAATGCATCTTCCTCCATGTGAGGTTGTTCTTTAGGGATATCTTGTACTTGTAGATGTTGAATCCTAAGTTGCCAAATGTGAATAATAGAGACACACCTGAGAACTATGAGTGTTGTTAGTACAAACATTGAATGCAAGACTAGCGCTAACTTAATAAATGGTGTGGGTGTCAACATCTCCCATAGCATGAGATGATGACGCATGGTTGGTGCCATGAGATGGGGCACTCTTGGATGTTATCAAACTCTGGATCTTAGTGTCATCATGATGTGTGCCCCAAACATTAGTTTGTCTCAATGTTGCTCTTGCTACTTGAAAATGTGGAAGGTATTGGCAATTTCATGTTTGATGTGCTTGGGAGTAGATGTGACAATGATTGTGTGAGTGTCTAACTTTATTTGAGAAATTAGGTCAAGGAACATGGAGCAACAATTGAAAGAATTCTTCCCATCATTGATTGACCAGGTGATCGTGTCTGTCACATAGGGTGCATGTGTGGGGAGGTTTTGACAATACTTCCTAAGGTCATTTTTAATCCTTCTGGGTCGTGACCGAGGGTGTGGGGGAACATGGTGATGGGTGCTTGGATGAACCAAACCTAGTGCTTTTTCCTCGAATATGCAAAATATGGTTCTACATCCATCATCCCTTACTGGTTTGGCATTATACTGGGATTGGGTATTTGCTTGGATAGATGTTGAGTTCTCATCAATGTATTGGTGCATAAAAGCCAATGTTTCACGGAATTGGGGAAGGGTTGGGCAAAACCGAGTATGATTTTTTTGAGTACAAATGTGGAAATTATGGCATTTCCACCTGGGTCAATTGCTAGTGACAACTTTAGGGTCGGGTGTCATTTTTTGAAATCACATAAGTCAGGACACTGGTTAACGAGATGTTCTGGTTCATCACAAAATGTACATGTCAAGGTAGTTTGTGGTGTCACTAATTTTGGTTCCCTCCTCGTATTGTGGGAGGTTGCATAACCATGGGTGTGAGGGGAATATGTGCATGAATCTTCTTCCTCAAAAACGTAAAATATGGTTTTGTATACATCATCTACCACCGGCACAATAGGAAATTATGGAGCCATTGTATTGGCTTGAGCAAGTCTATTCAATGCATCTTGATATCGAGGGATTTTGGGGCAATGATAGTGTAATTCCCATACTATATGCATATAGTGCATGCATGTTTAGTGCACAATTCCTTATTTCATGTTGGTGTGGCCTTCTCTCTAGAAGGTGGAGGTGGGGCCATTGGCATTTTTGGGGCATGTATAAGAGCTTTTAACTCCTCTAACTCAAGGCACAAATTGGTAGGGTGACCAACTACTTCGCACAAAGCACATGGTGGAGGTACACTAGATGAGGAATCATTTGAGGCTTCCACCTTCTTTCCTTCTTGCATATCCCTCTTGTTGGCATCGACTGGTGTCAATGCAGGCATTTCTTGTCAAGATGACACCTAAGTTTTTGACATGGCCTGAGGGGCCAAATGCCATACTAGTATCACAAGAGCCATATTTGGGAATGTGAGGGTCTCCATGACTTGGTGCAAGAAAAAAATAGGTGGGGAGTATAATAAGGGATTTTGGGTGATAGTATATGGTAGGAATGTAGAATTAGTAGTTTTAGCACTAATGGTGTCTAGAATTGGTTCCTGACTCTAGGGGGGTGTTTGATGAACTCATCATACACACTGGAGCTCCTGTGGTTGCAGGAATGGCCTCCAGCAAAGGGGGGTCTCCAGGGTATATACTAAGGAGTATTGATGGTTTAAATTGTCTATGACTAAATTCAATGAATCTTGTGATCAAATCAAAGGAAGATCCTACAAAAGGTAGCACACCATCAGGGGTGGTGGATATCTCCTTCTCATAGTATGTGATTTGATCAACCGTAACAATTTTCCCATCATGAGGGAACATTGTTATCCTGAATATAGAACATTCCACTGCAATTATTGCATACATGTAACTTCTTCCAAGAAGGATATTGTAATCCAAATATTCGTTCAGGACTTGTATGTCAATGAGCACAGTTTTATCGACGACTTGCACCAAAACATATTGGAATAGGCCTACAAGAGCATAAGGGAGCCCGTCGTATGCTATGAGACTAATGTCAAATGGCTTGACTTTGTGAGATCCAAGTTTTTACCAAACTATTTTGGAAATAATACATGTAGAAGCTCCTTCATCAATTATGCGGTGGTGGATGTTGGTGTCCCGAACTGTGACCGAAATTTGGAAGGTGACTATCGATGAAAGACATGGGGCAACATTATCTAGGTCAAAATCCATTAAATGGGAATTGGTAGGGTAAATTGCATCTAATGCATAAAGTACGGATTTATGTTGTGTTGGGCATCTTTGCAAGACTTCCAACGCTAACATATTTTATGGAGATTGAGCTAAGTCATTAACTATGTTGTATATATGAGGAGCCTTTGAATTATGTCCCATTCACTGTAAAGTCCCCTTGACCACTTTTGGGATGGGTTCTATAGGTTGTGAAGGGATTTCCAAATTTCTTGTAAGTGTTGTAGGTGTTGTAAATGCCCCCGTGACATTGCAGAAAGAGTGTAGATAATGCAAGGTTTTGTCGCAAATCTTAATTGTGTTTTATCCATCCACGCTAACCTGCATAAATAAAAATAAATCAAGAGACTAGTATGCTCTCTTCCCGCGCTTCGTGCGATCTGGAAGATTAGAAAATCTATTGATTTATTCCAATAAAAATACTCTCACTGGAGAACTAATCTGTAATGCGACAATAAAGAATTTTGTGAATGTGAAAAAGATCATCTTCAAAACGCAACCCCTTAACAACGTCAGTTTTGAAAAGCAGTTTGTGATCAAACCAAGGAAAATCTAGACAAACGAAGACATGGGTTTTTTCCACAACAGAATAAGTTACATAACCCAGAAATCGTTTGCTTAAATTCCTAATGGGCTAAGAGATAATCATGGTTCTTCGGGACACTATTTTGGTAACTGCGTGAATAAAAACGGTTTTGTACATCTGCCTTTTGAAGGCTCTGTGAGGTGGATAGGCTGATTGCCATTTGCTTTGTGCGTTGTTGCATGTCAAGTATCATATCTTTGCGGTTGTGTAAATCCCTCTCACTCAGGATGGATTCTGAAGAAGAGATTCCAAATGGTCAAGCTTGATAGCCAAGAGCATGAGCTTACGCCGGGCTCCTATCAGGACAGAGTTGGGATCCCCTCCAACTACCTGAAAAGAACCTCGCTGCCTAATACATGATTCAATGTCCTCTGCTAACCACATCGCCTCCTCCACTTCGTGGATCCATGCATCAAATACAATTATCTATTGAGACGCCATCTCCCATCATTAATTGCAAATATGCTCATGGATACTTGATGAATTTGCCATGTCGTGTAAATCACATATAATAAAATTTTATGCTTCGCTAAAGCTTCCTATAAACTATTTTTACTGGCTAATGAAGCATTTAATCCAATCATACAAAAATATCCAAATTTCATGGAGTATTAAGAACGTACAGATCCCTCCATCTCCATTCTAGATCATGAACTGATGATTTCGTCTAGTGTACCTTCAAGAAAATGCGGGAGTAGGTCACTTAAAATCAGACTGGCTTTGATAGAGCAGATAAGCATGCACTGATTACTGCCATTGTTGTAGCAAGTAAACAAGTAAGAAACCGAACTCATTTGCGTTTATGTAATGTTTTTTTTCACATCCTCAATGTTTCAATGAGAAAAAGAGGCTACATTTTTAAGAACACTAAACTCACAGGCTAGGAGTATACAAGCAGGAATATATATTGCTCTCCTTTCTCTTGTGTGTTTGGAATCTACAACGAAATAGGAGTATAGGGAATTACATGTTCAATATAATAAAGATTTAAGCTTGCCACTACTTTGTGAAAACAGCTGGATAGGATCTTTGTTTGAGCATCATCTACACCACTGAGCTACCTTTCGAACTTCTAATGCTTCATAAATAAACCTTGTTTGATGTTGGCTGTATTACCTTTCTTAACTGATGAAGCAGGATCAAAAATTGAATTTCATTCTTTTGTTTTTTTTATTTAAAAAACAAAAAAATAAAAAAATAAAAATATATATATAAATAAAAAAATAAAAAAATAAAAATTGCACAAAATTCATGCAGGTCTAAAAATAAAAAAATGGAACACTTGGAAACAAATTTGGAGGATCGATTTATCAAGCATTTGGAGGATTCTATAAATGATGATTATCTTGTTTCAATAGCTTCAAGTTGGCATAACATATTTTTGTTGAATGCTTTTATACGACATATTAATATGCAGAACAACGCAGACCTTTCTAATGCCAATCTTTTTGCCGAGCATATATCATCTGATACCAACAGGGAGTATTACTTTTCATGGTTATGTTTAAGAATGGATTGATTTTAATATCATGATTAAGTCAATTTCAACACTTTGATTGTCCTTAATATGTTTTATTTGGTATGAAATTTTTGCGTCAGAATCATGAAGGAAATGGCCACTTCTTCTTGAACACACTTATGTTTTCTTTATGCCAAGTTTTTTTAATAGGTCACAGGATAATCAAGTGATCATAAGGAGATTACATTGTGATGACAATTGGTCTTCCAAAGACTACAATTCATGAAAAATTCTAAAGACAAATCCAACTCCACAACCACTACCTTGCACCTCCCTTTTTGAAGCAGATTTTGAATTCGACCAATTGTAAATCCATAAAGCATGACATTTCCATATCCATTTTTCACAGCAAGAGTTCATCTTCATACACCATGCATTTCCTTACATTCATTTCTGGACGCTTGAAGTCATTCCCTTTCCATGATTACATTGCCTTGTTTTCCTCGCCATGATGATCCACACTGCTTGTCCATGAGTTCTTTCCATTATAGTCCTACCAAATCTTTTTGTACAAACTCGCGTTGATTGATGTGGGATTCCTTAAGGCCCACCTTTCAAAAAGTCTTGCCCAATCGACATCAGCACCTTATCTGGGAAATAGACTAGAGTTCCTTTAGAGTACCTAGAGGCTTGCATGCCTTAATGGCAAGTTCTCTCGCTAACGATCATGGGAATACATCAATGTCCCTTGATCTTTAGATCTTGCAAGTGGCTCGACCTCGACACATCCATTCACACTTCACAAGATGTACTCCGGTACCTTGGCACTCATTGACATCAATGGTGAGTTGCCTCGCATTGGTTAATGGCATACATCAATGGCCAGTAATCCAATGATTTCTATTCATGCTCGACATCGACACATTCATTCGCATGTTTAGAATTGTACCATCGGGTTTGTAGCGGGTGAAGACTATACACTTTTTCACAACTCCCTTTGCAGTTACAGTAGTATGCATTCTGATCTATGAGAGTACCACAGTTCCACTTTCAGCATTTATCTTTTCCATGATTTAGCATCAGTTGTTCAGATTCCTTCATCTCCCAGGATCCAGTTACAACAACATCAGTCACATTTTCCTGATCCAGCAGTAGCAGCAGCAGCAGCTACATTCCTCTTGCATAGTTCATCATTCTTGGGTAAGTAGAGTTATGTTGTTTTCTAATCTTTAATCATGCAATTCCTTATATGCTAACTTGAATATCTTGGAAAATTCCCTCACCATGCTACATTTCCTTTCATGAGCCATGTCAAGTTGCATGAGGACATGCAACCAATTCAGTTGAGGGGGGGAGAACCATATTCACTACATATTCACTTCCATGATTCCATTTCTTCACCACACTACATATTCACTTCCATGATTCCATTTCTTCACCACTATCACTCCATTTTTTTTTTCATTTACCATTCACCAACATTTATTTCCCAATGATACTTTGTTGCACTTTTCTTCATACACAATATTGGCATGCTTCGTTAATATTACAAAAAGGCTTTCTTATGCACATTGATAGCTTATGATTTTCAGTGAGTGTTTACGTTATTATTGAAGAAAAGAGAATAGAAAACGAAATAAATGTTGTTAACACAAGAACCAACATTTTTTGTATTCATGGTTGTCACACAAGAACCAACCATAAGAAAATGTAAGTTGTTACTCATGTCTTTCACATATCCTAGAAACATTCACTATTAAAGACATCATCATGTAAAGCCAAAGTTGTTCAAGATGCCAAATGTTCTTAAAGAGACCCATGCATGGTTGCATGAGGACATGCAACAAGTTCAGTTGGGGAGGATGTTGAGACTCAGAAATTTCATATTTTCATCCACCTTTTTCTTCACTATTCCTTACATCTCATCGCCTCATTAACCTTTTATCATACCTTTTTCATACACACATTTGGGTTTCACCTTCTTATTTTCCATTTTATTCATCTTTTGTATTACAAGTGAATTTATGATTAATTATTAGAAAATGTACATATTTTTATATATATCTTAAGAATATGTGAGTTTTGTGATGTGAAGGAAATATGTGAAGAATCAATTCCAAGAGACTTATCCATATCTCCTCCGCCATATTAAGGAGATAATTATGCAGGCCTATTCCTAAGGAGAAAAGCATGGAGGATTTGGTTGGCATATCTTATCCAATTCCTAAGGAGAAAATCATGGAGGATTTGGTTGGCATATCTTATCCAATTCCCAAGGAGAAAACATGGAGGATTTGGTTGGCATATCTTATCCAAGATATGTGAGAGATTTATGGAAGATTCAAAGGGATCATATTTTGTAATAATGGGAAAGTAGTTAAAAATTCTTGAGAGATTTGTGGGATCATATTTTGTAATAATAGGAAAGTAGTTAAAAATGCTTGAGAGATTTGTGGGATCATATTTTGTTAATAATGGGAAAGTAGAGAGATTAGTGGATGATCATTATACTCATCCCATTGTATAAATAGGAGTACAATCTCCTCCATTTGTAATCTGGAAGTTTTTGTAATCTTAGAATTCTGAAATAAAGGATCATACTTCAATTTTTCTTCTACATCTGAGTCTCCATTAAAGTGGTGTGCTTGTGGAGTTATGGAGGGCCCATATGGCCTCACTTGCATGCTTATTTGTTTATAATTTACTTTATGTTTTTGTTTGATTTCAGCTTTCAAGTTTTATTAAATGTTCTACTATTGGAAGAGTCTTATTTGAAGGTGTTCTTGTAAGAGAACCATAAGATCTCGAACAATTGTTAGATCTAGGCTTGATTAGTCATTGAAAGAGATCTTAATGAATATGTTCCTATAAGGGGACTTTAAGATCTTGGACAAATTAGGAATATTTCTAGATCTATATATTTTAGATAAGCACTTCTAAGTTTACCTTCCCAGGTTGACATTAAATTAAACTCTAATTTGCATCCGCATTTTAGACCACACATTTTGGCGCCGTTGCCAGGGAAGTGCAACTAGAAGGATTTAGTCTTTATTTTATGGATTTGTTTTTATGGACTAATTTGTGGAACTTGGTGACAGCAGGTTCGTAAAGGAGTTCAAAGTTTGGAGCATTCTTTTTTTTCATTTTCGCACATAGATAATTTAAATTCAATTTTTATTTTAAATCCCCCATTTCTCACTAATCCATCTATGGATGAGGGCTTTGACAATGTTGAACAGGTACTTCTTGGAGAGAAAGGACAATAACCTTGAGCCAACTCTAAGACAGGATTCTCACATACTTGCAAAACATAATGTAAAGTTTTTAAATCTTGATGTGAGCATGTTCAAATTTTTAGTCTGTAGATGGCTTCACTGGAAGCATGCTTTTACTTAGAAAATGAAACATATTTTAAGTTAATGTAGAATAGATTAGAAAAATAAAAATGAGTTATCATTAGAAGTCATTAGCAGTCGTTATCATTAGAAGTTTTTAGTTTTGTTTTCAAAAAATAAATCATCATGAATAAATTCAGTGGTACATCTTTGCATTTCTATGTCTTGTTTCTGTATCACGGGTGAGCCAGGAGCTTGATTATTGAAAATATTTGTCTCCTGAGAGTCTAAATGCCCCCGTGACATTGCAGAAAGAGTGTAGATAATGCAAGGTTTTTGTCGCAAATCTTAATTGTGTTTTATCCATCCACGCTAACCTGCATAAATAAAAATAAATCAAGAGATTAGTATTCTCCCTTCCCGCGCTTCATGCAATCTAGAAGATTAGAAAATCTATTGATTTATTCCAATAAAAATACTCTTGCTGGAGAAATAATCTGCAATGCGACAATAAAGAATTTTGTGAATGCGAAAAAGATCATCTTCAAAACGCAACCCCTTAAAAACGTTAGTTTCAAAAAGCAGTTTGTGATCAAACCAGGGAAAATCTAGACAAACGAAGACATGGGTTTTTTCCACAACAGAATAAATTACATAACCCATAAATTGTTTGCTTAAATTCCTAATGGGATAAGAGGGAATCACAGTTATTCGGGACCCTATTTTGGTAACTGCGTGAATAAAAACGGTTTTGTACATCTGTCTTTTGAAGGCTCTGTGAGGTGGATAGGCTGATTGCCATTTGCTTTGTGCGTTGTTGCATGTCAAGTATAATATCTTTGTGGCTGTGTAAATCCCTCTCACTCAGGACGGATTCTGAAGAAGAGATTCCAAATGGTTGAGCTTGATAGCCAAGAGCATGAGCTTATGCCGGGCTCCTATCAGGACAGAGTTGGGATCCCCTCCAACTGCCTGAAAAGAACCTCACTGCCTAATACGTGATTCAATGTCCTCTGCTAATCGCATCGCCTCCTCCACTTCGTGGATCCATGCATCAAATACAATTATCTATTGAGACGCCATCTCCCAACATCAATTGCAAATATGCTCATGGATACTTGATGAATTTGCCATGTCGTGTAAATCGCATATAATAAAATTTTATGCTTCGCTAAAGCTTCCTATAAACTATTTTTACTGGCCAATGAAGCATTTAATCCAATCATACAAAAATATCCAAATTTCATGGAGTATTAAGAACGTATAGATCCCTCCATCTCCATTCTAGATCATGAACTGATGATTTCGTCTAGTGTACCTTCAAGAAAATATGGGAGTAGGTCACTTAAAATCAGACTGGCTTTGATAGAGCAGATAAGCATGCACTAATTACTGCCATTGTTGCAGCAAGTAAACAAGTAAGAAACCGAACTCAGTTGCGTTTATGTAATGTTTTTTTTCACATCATCAATGTTTCAATGAGAAAAAGAGGTTACATTTTTAAGAACACTAAACTCACAGGCTAGGAATGTACAAGCAGGAATATACATTGCTCTCCTTTCTCTTGTGTGTTTAGAATCTGCAATGAAATAGGAGTATAGGGAATTACATGTTCAATATAATAAAGATTTAATCCTGCCACTACTTTGTGAAAACAGTTGGATAGGATCTTTGTTTGAACATCATCTACACCATTGAGCTGCCTTTCGAACTTCTAATGCTTCATAAATAAACCTTGTTTGATGTTGGTTGTATTACCTTTCTTAACTGATGAATCAGGATCAAAAATTGAATTTCATTCTTTTGTTTTTTTTATTTAAAAAACAAAAAAACAAAAAAACAAAAAATATATATAAAATAAAAAAATAAAAATTGCACAAAATTCATGCAGGTCTGAAAATAAAAAAATGGAACACTTGGAAACAAATTTGGAGGATCGATTTATCAAGCATTTGGAGGATTCTATAAATGATGATTATCTTGTTTCAATAGCTTCAAGTTGGCATAACATATTTTTGTTGAATGCTTTTATACGACATATTAATATGTAGAACAACGCAGATCTTTCTAATGCCAATCTTTTTGCCGAGCATATATCATCTGATACCAACAGGGAGTATTACGTTTCATGGTTATTTTTAAGAATGGATTGATTTTAATATCATGATTAAGTCAATTTCAACACTTTGATCGTCCTTAATATGTTTTATTTGGTATGAAATTTTTGCGTAAGAATCATGAAGGAAATGACCACTTCTTCTTGAACACACATATGTTTTCTTTCTGCCAAGTTTTTTTAACAGGTTAAAGGATAATCAAGTGATCATAAGGAGATTACATTGTGATGACAATTGGTCTTCCAAAGACTACAATTCATGAAAAATTCTAAAGACAAATCCAACTCCACAACCACTACCTAGCACCTCCCTTTTTGAAGCACATTTTGAATTCCACCAATTGTAAATCCATAAAGCATGACATTTCCATATCCACTTTTTACAGCAAGAGTTCACCTTCATACACCATGCATTTCCTTACATTCATTTTTGGACGCTCGAAGTCATTCCCTTTCCATGATTACATTGCCTTGTTTTCCTCGCCATGATGATCCACACTGCTTGTCCATGAGTTCTTTCCATTATAGTCCTACCAAATCTTTTTGTACAAACTCGCATTGATTGATGTGGGATTCCTTAAGGCCCACCTTTCAACAAGTCTTGCCCCATCGACATCAGCACCTTATCTGGGAAATAGACTAGAGTTCCTTTAGAGTACCTAGAGGCTTGCATGCCTTAATGGAAAGTTCTCTCACTGACGATCATAGGAACACATCAATGTCCCTTAATCTTCAGATCTTACAAGTGGCTCGACCTCGACACATCCATTCGCACTTCGCAAGATGTACTCCGGTACCTTGGCACTCATTGACATCAATGGCGAGTTGCCTCGCATTGGTTAACGACATACATCAATGGCCGGTAATCCAATGATTTCTATTCATGCTCGACATCGACACATTCATTCGCATGTTTAGAATTGTACCATCGGGTTTGTAGCGGGTGAAGAATATACACTTTTTCACGACTCCCTCTGCAGTTACAAGAGTATGCATTCTGATCTATGAGAGTACCACAGTTCCACTTTCAACATTTATCTTTTCCATGATTCAGCATCAGCTGTTCAGATTCCTTCATCTCCCAGGATCCAGTTACAACAACATCAGTCACATTTTCCTGATCCAGCAGCAGCAGCAGCTACATTCCTCTTGCATAGTTCATCATTCTTGGGTAAGTAGAGGTATGTTGTTTTCTAATCTTTAATCATGCAATTCCTTATATGCTAACTTGAATATCTTGGAAAATTCCCTCACCATGCTACATTTCCTTTCATGCGCCATGTCAAGTTGCATGAGGACATGCAACCAATTCAATTGAGGGGTGGAGAACTATATTCACTACATACTCACTTCCATGATTCCATTTCTTCACCACTATCACTCCATTTTTTTATTTCATTTACCATTCACCAACATTTATTTCCCAATGATACTTTGTTGCACTTTGCTTCATACACAATATTGGCATGCTTCATTAATATTACAAAAAGGCTTTCTTATGCACATTGATAGCTTATGATTTCCAGTGAGTGTTTACATTATTATTGAAGAAAAGAGAACTGAAAATGAAATAAATGTTGTTAACACAAGAACCAACATTCTTTGTATTCATGGTTGTCACACAAGAACCAACCATAAGAAAATGTAAGTTGTTACTAATGTCTTTCACATATCCTGGAAACATTCATTATTAAAGACATCATCATGTAAAGCCAAAGTTGTTCAAGATGCCAAATGTTCTTAAAGAGACCCATGCATGGTTGCATGAGGACATGCAACAAGTTTAGTTGGGGAGGATGTTGAGACTCAGAAATTTCATATTTTCATCCACCTTTTTCTTCACTATTCCTTACATCTCATCGTCCCATTAACCTTTTATCATACCATTTTCATACATACAGCTGGATTTCACCTTCTTATTTTCCATTTTTTCCATTTTTTGTATTACAAGTGAATTTATGATTAATTATTAGAAAATGTACATATTTTTATATATATCTCAAGAATATGTGAGTTTTGTGATGTGTAGGAAATATGTGAAGAATTAATTCCAAGAGACTTATCCATATCTCCTCCACCATATTAAGGAGATAATTATGCAAGCCTATTCCTAAGGAGAAAAGCATGGAGGATTTGGTTGGCATATCTTATCCAATTCCTAAGGAGAAAATCATGGAGGATTTGGTTGGCATATCTTATCCAATTCCCAAGGAGAAAATCACGGAGGATTTGGTTGGCATATCTTATCCAAGATATGTGAGAGATTTATGGAAGATTCAAAGGGATCATATTTTGTAATAATGGGAAAGTAGTTAAAAATGCTTGAGAGATTTGTGGGATCATATTTTGTAATAATGGCAAAGTAGTTACAAATGCTTGAGAGATTTGTGGGATCATATTTTGTAATAATGGGAAAGTAGAGAGATTAGTGGATGATCATTATACTCATCCCATTGTATAAATAGGAGTACAATCTCCTCCATTTGTAATCTGGAAGTTTTTGTAATCATAGAATTCTGAAATAAAGGGTCATACTTCAATTTTGCTTCTACATCTGAGTGTCCATTAAAGTGGCGTGCTTGTGGAGTTATGGAGGGCCCCCATGGCCTCACTTGCATGCTTATTTGTTTATAATTTACTTTATGTTTTTGTTTGATTTCAGCTTTCAAGTTTTATTAAATGTTCTACTATTGGAAGAGTCTTATTTGAAGGTGACCTTGTAAGAGAACCGTAAGATCTCGAACAATTGTTAGATCTAGGCTTGATTAGTCATTGAAAGAGATCTTAATGAATATGTTCCTGTAAGGGGACTTTAAGATCTTGGACAAATTAGGAATCTTTCTAGATCTATATATTTTAGATAAGCACTTCTAAGTTTACCTTCCCGGGTTGACATTAAATTAAACTCTAATTTGCATCTGCATTTTAGACCACACAGTAACTATAGTTTAAATGTTTGCAGGTGAGGTACATCTGGAAGGACATGGTAGAGGTATCTAAATTGCATGTAAATGACCTCTAATTGCTTAGCTTTGTTTATAGCCTCTTCCACATTTTTTGGGGAGGAATTTACCACATATTTTGATATTTCTGATATGAGGGGTCTCAAAAATCAATCGAGGAGGATTTTTTTCTTCTAGATGTGCTTTACACAAGCTACGTCATTTTCGCCATTTATGGATGTGGTCTAATATGTGAATAGTAGATGTTTTCTTGAAATGGCTTAGAAGTTCCATTCCCAAGTATTGGTGAATATGGATCTAAAAAAATGTGAGGAATGTTGTGGCTAGAGGCCCAAAGTTCCCATGTGACTGAGAGAGTTGGTCTATGTACCATTTTTTTGCGGTCCCTATGAGGGTGCATTGAAAAAATTGTAGGCGAATAATGTCTTCCGTGATACTGTTGGATGAACAAAAAAAGGTGAAAGTTCATAACATGGTTTCCTAGATCTTCTCCTTGTTTCCCTTTGAATTTTGGTACATCCAAAGGTAAATTGGTTGGCATTGGTGGCCAATTCTAGCCATGTGTGATAAGGTCATTGGTTAACTGGCTTAAATTAGGGAGATTTAAGGAAGCTAAAAATGGGAGTTCAAAATTGTCTTCCATAGAAAAACGATTTTGAATAGATATATGTAAAGGGGTTCCCTAATGAGAGTAGTTACCCTAGTGGGAATTGTTAACACTTCGTAAGCCCTCTAGGCTAAGGAGAGGAACCCAAAGGTAACCACAAACCACTTTGAAACTAGAATCTAGCCCTTCTAGCTTCAAAGAGGGTTGTCTCTATATGGATCTTCAATCACTTTGGTCTTAGGTTAGGTATTGAGATCAGAGAGGAATAGGTTTCACCTTATGAAGTCGGGGAAGAGGGAAATCCCATTGGGCATAAGGTCATACAAAGCTAATGTTTTTCAGTGATATGTTGGGGAAATTTAGGAAACCTTAGACAGGGGAAAGATAGGTAATCCTTATAGTGTTTGTTGTCAAATTTCTTTGTAGAGATGGTGAGAAAATAAGTAGTGAAAATAGTGACACCTAAAAAATATAACTGAGGATGAATTCTAGATGTCACAATGGAAGAAAAACATAAAATGTTCAGTAAGCTATAACAGAGCACTTGACAGTGAATTCTAAAATAAATCCTAGCTTAACTAAACATGAAGGCATAAAATTTCAAGAATGGTTTGTAACAAAAGGAAAACTCACATATATAGGAGAAAACATCACCATAATAAATTGGCACATGAATCCCTGTAAAATTCGACTCAAGCCTTCATCATTCACTGAAAATTTAATGAAGATATGCAATAAAAAAGTTTCATTTCTCTAACCCTAACCAACACTTTTCTTAATCAAAAATATATCATATACAGATAAAAAAAAACTTAGTTCCTTCCTTTAGGAACCAAATTTCCTCAAAAAGATTCATTTTCCACCCTCAGCAGTGAATATAGAACTACTCTATAGAAACTAGGAAGTTGTTTTGACTAAGAATTTATTAAACAAATTACATTAAATATATACCTACAAATGATCCTCAAACCTCCAAAAACACTTCAGGGCATTTTTCATTACCGCAAAATTTTCTTTAATGAGGTTTAGGCTCAAATTGTAAAGTCAAAAATTTGACTATGTGGAAGCATAGCAACTTCGCTGCACTACTTCCTTTTTCAGCAAAAATGCAGTAACAAAAGTGCAGCAAATTGATGGTTTAGAAGCTTCCTTTCTTGCTCTATATTTATTGATGTGCCCAACATGTAAAATTCAACTCCCACATTATTAGACACCCTTTGAATAACGTTTTTTCATACTACAAATGCTCTGTCCTCAAAACCATCACCTACGGTAAAAGTGCAACGCCCAAGCACAACACATTTGCACATGCATAGGTTTGAATAGACATTGGGGTCTTCAAAAAAATAAAATAGTTTTTTGATGATGCTAACATTCTTGAAAACCTCCTTTAGCCTCCATACACAAGAAATATCAGCAAAACCCTGATCTTTTGATCAAGTTTTAATGTTTTGGTAGTAGCGCAACAACTTTGCTACATTACTGTTGCATCTGCCCATTTATAAAAAAAATCCCAAAATTGTACATGATGTGATTATATAGCCCAATGTACTTCAAACAAAAGGGAAAAAAGAAAAAATTGTGTTAATTTCCTTTCCCATTTCAAACCTTTTCTTCCTCAACTAACAAGTCCAAATTCCCCCATTCTTCTTTTTGATTTTCCTACAATCGCTGCTTTGTAGTCCTAATCTCCTTCAAGGTAATATTTTTCCTGCAAAAATTCTTGAGCTGTCTATGCAAGGGTAGAGTTCTCTTCCATATACTTGGCCTCAAACAATGTTGGCTCACACATGTTCAAATGGTCATGTATCTTATGTCTGGCCCTTTCATCTTGTTTCTTAAGCCTAGTGATCTCATTTTCAGCTTTCTTCAACTGCTTCCTTGGCCTATGGAAAGTATGATTCCCTTCATCCATATTAGCCTTATTCTCTTCTTGCACTAAATCTTCTTTTGTAGCTACAACATCCTTGTTGAAGACCTAATCACAGGAATTCTTGTTGATGAGGTCTCTAGCTTATGAATGTTCTATGTTGTTTCCTTTTCTTTACCTTTTTACTTAGTGGAATATGGAGTTGTTTTCATCACTAGCTTTACTTCATCAAACTTAGGTGTCTTCTCCAGCATAGTCTTCTTCAAATCCTTTGTTCATGTTTTAGTTGGGTAATGACTAAATGAGCCTTTTTCAGTTGTTCCGATAGTTCTACAATCTCCTTATCCTTATCATCTGAAACAACATCCTCTGATATGGTATATAAATTCAGTTGAATGTTCAAGTGTTTTCTCCATGGGAATTTTTTTCATAGGAACTCTTGTGAGTGGCTTCGTAGGAACCTCCACCACCTCAGGGGAAAAATTAAGTTTCTTAACTTTTTTCTTGTTTGATGGGTCAACTGAAGTTGATGACATTTTCACTGAGCTTTTCACTATTGGTTGAATATCCCTCGCGATAGATGAAGGTGTATCCTTTCTACTCCAGGGGCTAGTTAGAAACTCATCTGTAAACTTGGATGAATCTGTGAATGCCTGCCATGTCTGATTTTTCTTTTTCAATTCTTCCACCAATAATAATTTAGTTAGAGATAAATGAAAGAGACTAGGCTCTACTTGACATTTCTTACCTTAAACCTTATCTTCCATCTTACCAAGGCTTCTGAACAAATAGAAGGGTAGATTAAAAGGGATCTTTCCTGTGAAATGCATCAATAGCCTAAAATAATACTAATGAATTCCCCCAAATCTGCCTTCACAAGTGAAATATCTAGGAAAAAGTAACAAGGTTCTAATACTCTAGATCACATATATTAAATTTCTAGACTCCAATATACAGGTAGCAATAACACATTGACTATTTGACACAGGAAAAACCATAAAAGGCAATGATTGTGTCAAAGCGCAACAAATTCTCCAAGCACGGAAAGGAAAATGTAGCAAGCTAGGAATCTAGCGTTTCCAGTGTTATCTGGTAATTTTCGTTGATAGGTAAGGGTAAATTAAAAAACATATAAGATTAATCACTTAGGAAAATGAATATTTGAAACATGGAAGTGGCAATAACCTCTCGACTTGAATAAGTGCAACGATTAACCCTTAGCACAACAAATCCCCTACAAACTTAGCACAGAGACTTCCTTTGGTTGTTCAGAACACTTTTGATAGAAGAAGGAATAAATCACTTGCCTCTTGGTTAAACCAAGTTGTTAAACTCCCCAGTTGGTTCAAACCTACATTCAGGGATCATCATTTTGATTTGAAACTTGAATGATGAAAGCGCAACAAAGGAGGATGTGAAACATGTCTCATATTAGATGCACTGAAGGGTGATGTCATAGCATCATACTTGGTTTAACAATAAAAATGACTAGACTGACATCAATTTTTTCCTCAATGATGAAAGATAACGACCCACTAAAATATTTTTTACGCATGACCTAAACTTAAAAAATCCAAACCCTTTTTAAAACTATTGACAACTTAATTTTATTTTACATTCAAACTAACACTAAAACTTGACCCCTATGACATCATAGGAAATATTTTATAAATTTACCAAATAATAGAAAAGACTAAGCTTTATTTTGACTACTATAATATAGGACACTAACATTGGCTCCAATGGGGATGCCATCCTCCCTGTGAGGTACCAAGAACACTATAGACCATGTACTTGATCCATTGGACTTTATTGACTCTTGAATTGACACATAATTGACTCATGACTAACTCATGACTTATTTCATTCTGAAAAATTGGCAGCAATTCATCAAAATATTAGGGCCTTCTGCTCGGGCTTCAAATTCTTGTGATAACTGCTAACACCTACAACACTACAAATTGGATGGCTATATAAAATGAAGTGAAAAAATCCAACTGATTTTAATTAAAATAATTCTTGATAAACCTGCCATTTATAGGTCCTCTAACAAGAAATTCTCCTTTCAAGTCCTGCAATAAATATTCATTACTCCCATGGAAAGTTGCAATCTTGAACGGTCCTTTCCAAATATTTTCAAATTTTCCATGTTTACCTTTGTCTTCATTATGAGTATCCCACTTCAAAACCATGTCACCAACCTAAAAATCTTCAGCCTTTGTTCTTCGATCAAAAATCTTCTTAATTTTGTCTTGGATTTCTTGGGTATTGTTATACACTTCCTCTCTTATTTGTTACAATTGAACCATCTGGTTTATTCTTCTTTGAAATTCATTTGGTTCTGCATCTAATTATTGCAACAAATTCATTACTGGTATTCCCAAGGAAGAAGGAAAAATAAATGTTCCATACACTAGTTGAAAGGGTGACATACCAATTGACTTTTTAGTGTTCACTCTATCAGCCCATAGTGCATAGATCAACTTCTTATGCCATGTTTACTTATTTTATTGCACCAACTTCTTTATCCTATTCAGTAGACTCTTATTTGAAGACTCAACTAAACCATTACCCTATGGGTAATATGCAACATAGTGAATGGGTACAATATGATATTTATGAAAGAATTTGATCATTTTCTTGGACTTTAAAGAAGTAGCATTACCAATGATTATTCTACGAGGACAACCAAATATTGAGAGGATATTACCTTCCAGAAGTTGAATGAGGATTGTGTTTGTTTCTTGCCTGGTTGGTATCGCTTCTATCCACTTTGTAAAATAATACATGGTTGTCAAAATATATTTATGTTAGGCTAAATATGATGGATGTATTTCCCCAATGAAATCTAGACCCCACTATTGGAATGGTTCTTTAACTGTAATTGGTTTCAGGGTAGAGGAAAAATCTTCCTTTTTCCTTCAAAAAATTGACATTCATGGAAACTTAAAACCCTTTTATAAACATCAGCAAACAAGGTTTGCCAGTAAAATTCAACCCTCAAAATATTGTTAGCTGTGGCTTTCCAAAACTAGTGGCCTCCACAATCCCCTTTGTGAAATTCTTCCATAACCTTATGTGCCTCATCCTCTAGTAAACAATTCAGCAAGACACCTCTTAAGTCTTTCCAATACAAAAATTGATTCAAAATGTAGAATTTCACAGCTTTTAGTTTCAAAAATCTTGCCTTTGTTTTTTCTCTTCCCAAAAGGAACCTGTAAGTGTTGTAAAACATATATTATACAAGCATACCATGGAGAGGAGATAAAATTTTTAGATACTTGTTGAGAAGGTTTTGAATAATTTTAATCTGACAAACTAGCCATAAAGTTTATGTCCAATACATTCAGATTTACATTAGCCACTAGTTTTTCCAATTCTTGACCATTTACCCACTTGATAGGCTTAATCTCCACACCATACTCAAGAATAGTTGCTATCCATTCGCCTATTCTACCTTCAAGATCAGGTTCGGTCAAAATTTCTTTTACAAAAGCATTTGGGACATAAGAAAATATTTCAAGGCTTTAACCAACGCATAAGCCTGCTTCTCCATAATATTTTAATTGAGAAAATATTCTCTCAAACCCTTGCTAAAAAATGATATTGGATGTTCATTACCTTACCAATTTTTATGCATTAAGACTACTGCAATGTTGTGTTCTTATGAAAAGAGAAGAGGATAAATTCATTAGTACAATATGGACTAGCTAAAATAGGAGCACTAGCCAAGGCCCATTTTACCTCATCAAAAGACTTCTTTGTTTAAACTATCCATCTAATTTCACTTTCCTTTCTTAGCATTTTGGTCAAAAACCCTATAATTTATGCTAAGTTAGGAATGAACCTTATCAAAAAAATTAACTCTCCCAAAAATTGACTGAACCTCCTTCGTATTCCTTGGAATGTCAAATTTTTTAATTGCAGCAACCCTGTTTGGATCAGTTTTAATATCATCCTTTGAGATTATATGCCCCAGAAATTTTCCTTCCTCCATTGCAAAATTTTACTTCTTTGGATTTAAAGTTATGCAGAACCTTCTGCACTTGTCAGAAACCTATTTTAGATGTTGCAAATGACTATAATGAGATCTTGAAAATATAGTGATAAGATCAAGGTAAACTACAATGAACTTATACTTTTCATTAGAAAATGAAATGTGCATGGCCCTTTGAAAGGTGGCCCCTGCATTCATCAGCCCAAAGTGCATTTTGACATACATAAAGGTTCCCCATGGTGTGATGAAAGTTGTCTTTTCCTAGTCATTAGGGTGCACCAAAATCTGATTGTGACCTGAGAAACCATCAAGCATAGATATCCTCTTAGAGCCTACCACTTTTTACAATATATGGTCCATATTAGGTAAGGGATAATTATCTTTAAGAGACGCTTTGTTGAGGTTTCTGAAATAAATACAAATCCTTATTTCACCAGTCTTCTTTCTTACAGGGACCAAATTAGAAAGCCATTTTTAAAACGTGAAAGGAATAATAATTTTTCCATGAAACATTTTTCAAATTTCTTTTTCAATAAGAGGAATCAACAATGGATTTGTTCTTATCAAATTTTGTTTAAAAGGTTTCTGATCCTTCTTGATTGGAATTGTATATTGAATGATGCTTTTATCATACACTTTGGGGCATTCATATCCCCAAGAAAAATATATGAGTATTCCTTCAAAAGATCAAGATATTTTTGTCTATCTTCATGAGTCAAAGATTTGGAAAGATTGACCATTTTAGGTTGTTTTTCTATCCCTATATTGCATTCATCTACTCCAATATCTATCAGAACTAATTTAAGGTTCTTAGCTACGTCATTTTGATCAAACAACTTGTCAAGCAAGACCAAACCTTTTGGTATCCCGTTATTCTTCAATTGTATGACCTCAAGACCTACAAATTGATTCTCAAAACCATATGAAACTTGATCAAAAACTTATTGTTCATCCTCATCACAACAATTTTCATCATCTATTTGAAAACTGGAAAATTCCTCAGACATTTGCAAAACATTATTAAATTGATTGTCATCTTTAAACACTTGCCAATATTTTACATTTTCTAAGATTGTTGGTCTATGCTTAACTTAAATT
>APFE030036647.1:0-49339 GCA_000404065.3 Pinus taeda
AGACCCTGTTCAGTGAGAGATCTATTGGATCAATTCTTGTAGTGAAAAAAGATGGCGAGTAGTGGAAAGATAGAGACTGAGAAATTTAATGGTCAGAGTTTTGAGTTTTGGAACCTGAAGATAGAGGATCTACTAGGGGATAAAGATCAATGAATCGTGGTAGATCTAGGTACTAAACCAACTACAATATCAATAGAAGACTGGGCAAAGTTGGATCGGAAGGCAAAGAGCACAATATAGTTGTGTATATATGATTCATAATTGTTGAATGTATCAGGGGAAGCTACGATGGAGGATTTGGTGGTCAAGTTAGGGACTTTGTATCAATATAAATCTCTGGTGAGAAAATTTTTCTCGTGGTAAGCCAATTTTTATTTGTTGATATAAAAATTTTAAACAATGATAAGGGCATCAATTTTTTATGTTCTCTACCAGATTTGTGGGATAGTCTGGTTGTTGCAATAGGTAGCAATAAAACTACCTTGAAGTTTGATGAAATAGTCTCATCCTTGTTTTCGAAGGAGATGAGACATAAGAACATAGACAGCTAGAATCGAGATGCCTTGTATGTATGAGGACAATCCCATAAGTGAAATAAAAATAAGTCCTCAAGTGGGAAATCTAAATTGAGAAGAAGATCTAAATCTTGAGGAGAACCTGCAAATGTATGTTGGAAATGTGGAGAGGAAGGGAAATACAAAAACGAATGTAGATCTAGACTTCCTCATAAAGGAAATGGATCTGATGATTCTCCTTCTGAAGAGGTGAAAACCACCTCAAATTGAGTTGGGGATGTGTACTTGGTTTCTTCTTCAAGTACACATGTAGATCATCAGGCATGGCTAATTGACTCAGGTTCATCCTTTCACTTCAGTCCCCACAGGAAGTGGTTCTATGAGTATGAGAAATATGATGGTTGTGATGTATCCTTAGGGGATGATAAGAAGGACAGAATCATCAGACATGTATAATTCAAGCTGAAGTTGCAAGGTGGAAGGATTAGAACACTCCCTGATCTTCTGCAGATTCTTTCATGGGCCAAAAATCTCATTTCTATAAGCAAGATGGATGATGCAGGTTTAAAAATAGTGTTAGAGAAACATACATGTAAGATGGTCTTGGGAGAACTAGCATTGATGCGAGGAGTTCGGATTGGAACTTTGTACAAGATTTTGGGTGCAACTTTTATTGATGGGTGTAAAAGTTGTATGGTTCTTGAAAGTGGAGCAGAAAGCCTAGTGGTCTCTAGAAAAAAGAACATGTTATGGCATCAAAAGCTTGGAGATATTACAGAGAAGGGTCTTACAATACTGCATGGTAATCGTATGGTAGAAGGTATGTCTAATTTCTCTCTGGATTTCAATTTTTTTTTAAATTATGTATATGGGAATTATAATTGGGTGAGTCCCCCCTTTGGTGCTAAGAGAGACAAAAGGATAATAAAGCTTCTGCACAGTGATGTGTTTGGACCCATGTTAGTTCCATGACTGGGTGAGTTTGTGTACTATGTTTACTTTATAGATGAATTCTCAAGGAATACATGGATATATTCCGTTAGGAAGAACTTTGAAGTCTTTGACAGGTTTAAAGAATTTAAGGCTCTAGTGGAAAATCAAACAGAGAAGAAGATCAAGGTGTCGAGGACAGATAATGGTAGTAAGTTGTACAAGAAGGAATTTTAACAGTTTTGTAATATGTTTGGTATAGCACGACAAAAGAGTACTCCATACACACCTCAACAAAATGGATTTGTAGAAAGAATGAACATGACATTGATGGAAAAGGAAAGAAGCATGCTCAGTGGTGTCGGGTTATGAGAGGAATTCTAGGTAGAGGCAAGGGAGACTCCATGTTACCTGGTTAACAAATCACGTTTGTCAATGTTGGAGGA
Organism: Pinus taeda; assembly: GCA_000404065.3. Classification (NCBI taxonomy): domain Eukaryota; kingdom Viridiplantae; phylum Streptophyta; class Pinopsida; order Pinales; family Pinaceae; genus Pinus; species Pinus taeda. Next base: position 1,892 of record APFE030036647.1, read on the forward strand.
TAAGACTCCACATGAGGTATGGACTGGAAAGAAACTCTTTCTTTCACATCTAAGGGTATTTGGATGGGATGCATATGTACATGTTCCAAAGGAGAAAGGAACCAAGTTGGATAGTAAATATGGAAGGTGCATCTTTATTGGGTATAAGGATGATTTAAAAGGCTATACGCTTTGGAACCCAGAAATAAGGAAGGTGGTTTATAGTTGAGATGTTGAGTTTAGAGAGGTGAAATATTTTATTAAACGCAAAGTCCTACCGCAGGAACTTGAGAACATATATTTTGAGCTAAAGGAGGAAGAATTATACTCTTCAACGAAAGTGGAATCAGAAGAGGAAGAGCCACAAACTCCATCTTAGAGAAGACCAGTTTGAGAAAGAGGGGAACTAGAAAGGTATAGTCCATCTACTTTTTCTCCAAATTTTGCTTTATCTATTACTAATGATGATGTCTGAACTATCAGGGATTTAGTAGATTCAGAGGATGAAAAACTATAGAAAGAGGCCACGGTTGATGAAATGAAATATTTGGAAAAAAAGTGGCACTTGGGATCCGGTGGAGTTTCCGATTGGAAGGGAACCCATTGGAAGAAAATGGGTATTTAAGAAGAATATGAATGCATAATGCAAGGTGGAGAAATACAAAGATTGGTTTGTGGAAAAAGGTTATTCCCATGTGCCAAGGATTGATTTTGGTGATATTTTTGTGTTGTTGCGAATTTATGTTCTATTAGATTACTTTTATCTATTGATGTTGGTTTTCATTTCAATTTAGAACAAATGGATGTGAAGACAACATTTTTTCATGGGGATCTAGAAGAAAATATCTACATGAAGCAACCTCAAGTATTTGCAGTGAAGGGTAAGAAAGAACTAGTATGCAGGCTAAAAAAATCTCTATATAGGTTAGAATAAGTCACCAAGGATGTGGTATCAGCAATTTGATACATATATATGGGGACTTGGCTTCGCTAAAAGAAAGGCATTAATGTATATATGAAAAGGCCTTATTTTATAGGGACATTGTTGCTTATTGAGGTTGTAATATATTGGTCCATTTATTCTTATCTCAAATATGAAAAGCGGAAAACAAAAAACCTAACTATGATCTTTCATGTTTTTGTGAAACATTTCCATTCATTCTATGGAATACAATTGCTACAATGATTTTTATTAGACTGATCTCTTTGTCAAAAAACTTTTTTGAAAGTTCTTCAATAACATTGGTCTCATTCAAGAAGAAATCATTTACTATTTATTCATATAAAAAAATATGTTATGTGGTTTTATTTTGCATCCAATATATCCTCCAAATATTGTTTCTTAACATATTTCCACTAACTCAATAGATGTCCATCACCCCATGAAATTGGATGAATGAGAAATCGTAATTTTGAAAATACAAATTGGTGACAATATTTAGCTTAATGGTCTTAATATGTTTGGTCGTCATGAATTTGACAAAAAAACTACTATATTCCCAATCTTTTCCCATTACATTGGCAAGAGATAGTGATATAATCCATCAACTTCAATCACTTGGCCAATCAATTTCAACATATCTCCTCTTCCATTCATATGTAGAATTCCTCCTTGTCAGCCATCTAACCCATATCTTTCAACATTGTTCTAACTCACTCAATTAAAAGAGAATCATATCCCCCACCAAAAATGGTGATCCAAGATATTTCAAAGTACAATAAAATTTATACTTAACTATATATTTTATGTGTTTTCTCTTATTATCCTCAACTAGGATAAAAGGTACTTTGCTACTAAATGCTTTAACTAACATGACAACATTTAATATAGGTGCACTTACAATAGGTGTTTGAAAACTTATAAAAGAAAATGTATTCTCAAGAGAAAAATATTCTATCGCCTTTCTATGAAAACAATAAGCATGATTATTACACTCACATTGATAATAAGAACTTCTTAACCCATAAAAAGCATCCCAAAGCTTCCCTACATTTATAGTTATCTGTGTTAGGCGTTATTTTTCCATTAAAACATCCCATTTGACAGCCACTAGCTTTTCCATATTGGTGATCTCAAACTATTGCCTCTTCTAAAAGACAATCTTATATGGAGAAGCATATTGTGGCACCACTCTTTGTGGTAGCATTGATACAATTTTCGCGCCAATCTTTGTTGTAGCATTAATACAATTTTCACACTTACCACCAATGAAGCTTCAATCACATCAACTTCATCCAAAATGTAGAACGAAACCAACCATCCTAAAAATAAGGAATTCTTATAAATGAAAACAAAACTACTCTAAACTATAACTTGAGTTCCATATAGGAAACTTATACACCAACTCATCCAAACTTGGCTTACCATAGATGTCCACTACAAAAACATGACTACTAGTTAAAGGGGTTAAATGATAGCTTTTGAAAACATATTGAAAATGTTACGCTGGTCTCCACAAAATCGGAAATCAAGTTAAATTTATAGTGCAAGACATCATAATTGGTTTGGTTGACACAAACGTATTCAGTGTCTGTTGGGGAGGGGGGGTGTCGGGAGAACAGTTGTGAGCCCACCCTGAGCACTATTTAGCCGGCATTCTATCCAGAGTAATCCGTAACCGCGTACTCTTGCACGCTTCCGTCATCCAAACTGACCCGGAAACGATTTGTGGGCTTTTTAATTGTTAATATTTGTCCGCATCCATCAACTTCTCACTAGCTCTTTTGCTGTATGTCATTCATTTTCCGTAACTCGTTAGCTGTATGGCATTGGGTCTCGAGATATTTAAAATTTTAATCATATCACATTGAATTTAATCACCAATTGGTTGAAGATGCCAATTTGCAGGGCCGGATTTTTTAATCAACCCCACATTTTTGGAGAACAGGAGGGGATACCATTTTCACCAGTGTATTCCTTACAGTGAATTGAGGTTTTCTATATAGAAGGCGCAGATTTATCATTTCAACATATTAGCGTTGCGTTGTGTTGGAAGGCAATAGAGCCTGCGTGTAATTAGTTGAAGATGAAGGCCTCTCCAGAGTCTGAATCAGAAGAGAGAGAGCACTGCCTCTTATCTTAAACCTGCAATGGTCCATGTGAAGTATTCGGAGTGCAGAAGTGGAGGTGCTCTCTCTCTTCATGTTCAGGCGATTCCGGCGATATGCAGGATGGCGAATTGCTTAGTTAGATTCACTCTTAATTTCTCCGCCTGGTAAGCTTCACTAATTTTGCAATATATATCATTCACATCCAACAGTTTTTTGTTGGCTAACTCGTTACTCTTTTAGGATGTTGGAGCGCACATGCTGAGTTTTGAATTAGGATACGTCTGGCTGTGTCTGTGCTGAATAATTACTACAAGTGTGGAATCTTCGTACGCATGCTGTTTCAATGAACCAATGATTGACCAGTACGAGTTATCTGTTTTGAAATTTCATCTCAGTTTCATGGCTGATGATTAAAGCATTCACCAGTAATATCACGTTTTTATCTTGAATATGTTAGAGCCACCAAATTAACCACAATTTTGTTAATGTTTTTTTGACGGGTTGAAAATTTATCATAATTTATTTGTCAAACCAGTGCTCCCTGACTTATCAGTTTTAATAAAGAAAAACTATTCGAGATGGAATAACCAGATCATTGTAAAAGCCTCAAGCTTTCACTCCTGCTACATGCCACTAGGTCTTGTAGTAGGCTTTTGCTCCTGCTACATGCTTCTAGGTCTTGAGGCAGGCTTTCACTCCTGCTACATGGCTCTAGGCCTTGGGTTGTAAAAGCTTTTTCTTACTTCCTAGGAAGACCACCACTTAGCCAAGCAAAAACAGTTTTGGGCATACTCTAAAGATATATTATGTTAATGTTTATAAACTCTAGTGAAACTTTTAACTTATTAATGAAAAAAAGTTAGTTTGGGAAAATATTCAAATTAATAAGGATCTTGCATTTTATTTTTTTGAAATTTTTAGCCAATTTTAATATATAAAAAAATCATTTTAAAAAAAATATTTAAATTTACAATGATTTTTGATATTATTGTTTTAAAATGTCTAAATTTACAAGGTTGATTTTGACAATTATTAATATATGATAAATAACTTTAAAAAAAAAAATTCTTTTAGAAACACTATTAAAAAATAATTAGCATGCTAAGTATTATTAGTAAAAAATTTCATAGCCAATCTCAAGGATAAATCATAAAGGGGATATCTATGTTAATTACTAGAAATATTTTGAAAATTTCATTATTTATTTTTATTAATTAGATTTCTGAAATGAGTTGTCTTTAGTGTGACTTTTTGAAAAGGGTTACTTATCAAATTTATGATCTCAATAAATTCCTGCAAGATTCTAGAGAAACTATACTGAAAAACCCAAAAAAAACCTTCCAAAATATCTCAAAAATCTAGTTAAATATTCTAAAATCTATCCTTAAATTAAAATACATGGAAGATATTAGAATGAAATATTACTAATCATTTCACAGAATATGTTTTTAATACAATTTATATAATATACTTTTTAGCAAAAAGTATATTAAAATTCTAAATGTAAATTTGAACTTTTAAATTCTTTTAACAGTATATGTGCAATTTTATAAACCTTGTGAATGTGGTGAGGCATATCTCTCATGGAAATGGTTGCTTTTTTAATTTTCCTTGTGTCATTGATGTCCGATGCCCGTCGATCTTGAAATGGATAGAAATATTTTATGAAATCTAAATATTTATAGGACAACCGTGAAGTTGTAGATGGTGGAAATACGTTTACCTTTTATTTTTGTTATGTTTGTGACGAAGTTATGATAAGCGGCAGGCTGTATTCGATGAATCTGCTCAATTTGGGAAACGTATCTGTTCAGGTTTGAAATTCCTTTGAGAATATAAGTATATGTTACATATAGACGGTGACAGTACAACCACAGCCATATAAGGTAAACGAGAGAGTAGACGCTGTTCACCGAATTGCAGAGTGCCTGGACAAATAGAGGAAATCAAATAGGGTTTAATGTAAATAATTGTTTGCAATGATTTTTGAATGTGACATTTTTATGGAAAATTAAAGGGATTAATATATTTAATTCTGGCTTTTTATAATTCTAATTTAATTATTAATCATTATTAAGTAAAGGATAACAGTTAATTTATATTTTTTATTGTTTAATAAAAAAAATATTTAAAAAAATATTTTTTATTTTATAATTAAATAATAATAAGTTTAAAATAAAATTTGGTTAATACAAGATCTTTTATAACGTTAATGTTTTGACTTGGTATGTTTTTTTTCTAGTGCAATTTAAATGGATGCATTATTTTTTATAATGAGTTTTATAGATATTTTAAATAGTTATAAATAATTATATAATTAAATTTGTTATTCATAATAGTTGTTATTGGTAACAATGGTAATGTATGTCAATTCTTCATAGTTATTTAAGGAAAATTATACAACTCGTAATAATTATTTGTTAGTAAGAAAATCATTGTCAAATACTATACTTTTAGGTTTTGGTCCATTATCATGTCACTACAAAGTGTAATAAAATTATATTTATTATTTTGTAATATTGTTAAATTAAATTTAAAAATTAATTGAAATTCAATCATTAAAAATGAAGAATAGTTAATTATAATATTGAACAACAAAATAGGTTTGATCACATCAATGAAATTACAAAATTTGTGAGGATGCATTAGAGTAGACTATTCTAGACCAACAAGAACATGTGAAATGCCATGATGGATTCATCAAGAATTAAAAGTTTGAAGGAGAGTGTTGGGATAGGATCCCTAGATTCAATTTTGGGTTACTTTAACCAATTTTTGAGAAGAATTTTGTCAAGAATGTAAAGTCTCCATGAAATGTCCAAGTGGAGCGCATATCTAAATAGGAGTCAAAGGGGCTTTAGCCCCTTGTATGGCTAAGTGATAGGTCAATTTTGAGACTCACACATAGGCCACAGGCCATGCTATTGTAATAGAAAAGCTATAAATATTTGAGTCATAGCGAGCCTAGAAATGGTAAATGAGATAGAAGATTATTGTTTTGAGCAAGTGCTAACGCAAAAAAGCTCTATTTCCTGTACTTAGGGAAAAGGGGAAGGCTCCTGCAGCTGAGTGCGCGGGACCCTACAGTTGGGTGCACGAGATGGAAAAGTCTGTAATCTGAACACTGAATATAATAAAGATTGATTTTGGCAACATATATCTTGCATCTAAGTCTTATTCTTATTTTTGTTTAAGTTATGTGTTATTGCTTATTGATCTGTTTTCTATGGAATAAAGTGTAACTGTTGCGCGAATGTGTTAAAACCTTAATATATATGCATGAAATAAGTAATGATTGGGTTTCACAAAGGCATTAGCTAAATCTGTATGATATATGTTAGAATCGGGTAGATCTACACGAAAGCAAATCTAGGATTAGTAATTACTACACAAAATTTGTGAGTCTACTTCTTTTAGGGTTGTAGAGTCTAATCGTGGACCTTTACAAAGGTCTCAGGGCCTTTTCCATAGAGTTGGAGTAGAGCACTATAGGAAGACTTAGATCTGTGCAAAGGCATATCTGAGCTACAAGGGCTTTAGATTACTTATCACACAGTCTCTGGATGGATAAACCTGGGTCTAGCATCCCCCAATACTTCTTCGGGTGAGACTCTAGCCTACGCTATGTAGGTTATTCCCTAAAGGGCTAGCAGTTAGGGTTTTGTTGGTTGGCGTGAATAACTCTAAACCTTGGTCAGGCCCCCTTAAGCCAACAAATGGCTTCGTTGACAGGACTAGTATCTGTCTCAGAGATGTGTGATAAATGTTTTCCTACAAAGAAAGAGATTGAGATGTGGATTGACCGAAAAATGCACACGTGCACCATTGAAGAGAAAAGGAGCCCTAAACTATCAAAGGAGTAGTGCACCAACGCTTTCTTTTGTTTCTTCCCTGACGAACTACACGAGTGGTTGTCCAAATTGGCTGATAGTCAAGGGACGTGGAGACTTAACAACCCTATAGTGTGGACTCCTGAACTAGTGCGACTTCTGGAGGCATCGGGAAGAAATATTGCATGGGCTGTGGATCATTGGATTAATCACACTCTTGGATGTTTTGTGACCGAGTTCTTGATCAATAGAAATATCATCTATAGTGAAGTAGAATGAAGGCTCTTTAAGGGACCGTGAGGTAAGTACCTGATGTCATTAAGGACTTGGATTAAAATGTTGTTATGTGAAAAGAGGGTTATGTAGTTACCTTGATGTTTGGGGCTAGCGAAGTGGGAGATTCGTCAAAAGAAACGAAGGATCAAGCTCAGAGTATAGTCTGCTCATTGAACCCCATTCAAGATATGATGAAGGGATGGTGATGACTATGCCGTGAAGTGTAGTTCAGTTAATTACATAGGGTATCCTGAGGATACTTCATCCATCCAATCCACACCCACCTCCACCTCAACCTCCACTTCCACCTCTCCACCTCATACAACTGCACCTTCATCCCCTCCACCTCCACTTCCACTTTTCAACATGATGAACACAATGAAGATGTCAATTTTTAGAGTAGGGAGCGAAGATCCCGAAGAATTTTGGTTAGTCGCAAGATGTGTATGGATGACACAACATATTACAGATGATAACATCAAGAAAGTGTAGCTGATTACATCCTTAAAAGATCAAGCATTGACATGGTACATCAATTACTACACTAATAACCCCACTGCAATGTTGAAAGAGAACCAAAAAGATTTGCAGAAGGAGTTTACAAACCCTGAGTTAGAGGCATAGTCGATGACTGAGCTTAAAGAAATTCGACAAAAGGTAGATGAAACACCGTGGGATTTCAATGAAAGGTTGAAATATATGATCAGAAAAGCCAATATGGTAATTACAGATTTTGAGCATCGCGACTGGTATATAGCATCACTCTTACCACACTTGAGAGTGCCTCTGTCACAACAAAAGGTAACAACGCAAGCTGAAGCCTTATAAATTGCGATGAGGCTGGATGCCTCGCCCATATAGGATATGAAACTTAGAGTTCAATAGATTCACTCACAGTTGGAAGGCCTACACTTGGAGTTGCAGATCCCGAAGAAAGGAAAGGAAGCCCAGCCAATGGTTTGTGCTAAGGTCTGACATTTGAAATGAAAGAGTCACGGCCGCGATAAGGACCATTACCTAGCTTATAAGAACTATATTATGGCGGGAGGGCTTGTTCCCCTGAAGCCAAGAATAATGTTGGGTCGAGCACAGGAGCTGAGTTGTGGTGCGCTATCTATGAAGTTACAAGACAACACACAACTAATCATTTCCATTTACTACATAATTTTGTACAGACCCTCAATAGTTGTTTTGAAATTTTTGTAAATCTATGGGGCATGATGAACATCATTATAGAACTTACGAGATGATGATGGATAGAACCCCTATGTGCCAAATGTAGGAAGAGAACCGGCCTCTGCATCAGGGTGCAAGAGCAGTGCGTGAAGGATTTTAGGGTCGAGGACGAGGAAGAGGGGGTAGAACTGGTCGAGGATGAGGGCAGGTAATTTTATATAACTATGGAAAAGTAGGGTACTTCGGGTGAGATTTCACAAACCCCATGTGTCTGTCATGTCAGTATTGTTGACAGTTCGATCATGTGATAGAAGAACATCGAGTCCTTATGGAAAAAATGCATGAAAAGAAAATGCAACCCCAACAACCTATGCAGAACATTCAAATGATGAGGGAAAAGCCCCGTGAAGAATATCACAACATAAATATAGTAACAAGGAGAAGTTTGGCCACTGGTGCAGATAAAGGAAAGCAATTTGAGGCTAATGAGTGGTTGCACAAGAATTCCAAGAAAGAAGTATACTTTGACCTTAATCGCACTAAAGAGACCTTCATGGAGGTATAGAGGAACTTCCCTAGGGCCTCCACCTCAAGAAGCTAGGAGAAAATGAAAAATCTAGTATGACACAAGAGGTAGATCCTTCGGTACTAGCTACATTTTTGAAGACCTATATGCAGTTACTACACGATAAGAAAGGAGTAGGAGGGTTGAAAGATTTAATTGACAAATGTGCAAATAATGAAAAGACACGTGCTGAATAATGCACCGTGAGGAAAATGGGTAAGCAAAAGAAGTGAATGGTGTGCGAGGTGAGGCTAACTTCCCAAATAGGAGAATATGAAATGGAGTAGGTAATCTTGGATTTTGGATCTAATACAAATGTCATACCTAAGCAGACATGGGAAAGGATGGGGAGACCTATGATGCAGTGGCCTCCTATTCATTTACGCATGGCAAATTAGTAGAAGATTATTTTGGTGGGGCACTTATATGGTGTAACGGTGGACATTGAGGGTGCAAGTATGCTGGCTCACTTTGAGGTTATTGAAATAGTGGATGATAGTAACCCATACCCTGGACCACTAGGAATTGACTAGGCTTTTCATATGGCCATGGTAGTCAAGTTCAAGAGGAGGAAGATGATGTTTGAAAGGAAGTCACTAAGGGTTCTGGTGCCACTAGATCTTGCTGAACGAGCGCGTTACACTGAAAATGTCTGTGACATTGTGGAAAGTGATGATGACTTGGATCAAATATACAAGATCACAGCGTGAAATGAAGATTGGAGCAATCCTATAGCCGATGGATGAATTGCATGGGGCAGGAATAGTTCATGCACCTCATACATAACATGACACTGCCAAATAAGCTAGTAGTGGCATTTTGACTGGCCACTTTCCTGGTCTTTAGTTTGGGGTCCATTTTCACTTTTCTCTTGACCATTTGATTTTCTTGCCTTTTGATTATTCTTTTTAAGGCATACCCTCTTTTCATTTTTAATTTTTTGTAGCATGTACACAAAATATGGAACCTTTGCAGCCTGCAATGATGAACATATTTGGTCCTTCCACTGTCAATCATGAAAGATGAAACCTATTGGTATAGGAACCTAAAAGGTATGATCATACTAGGATGACAGAAAGTACAGTGGGAAGGATGATCTACGTGATCATTTGGCACGATGGATTAGGGCTTGGGGAATAGAAGCACAACCATAATGGGTGCACATTTTCTATCATACATTAGACACAATTCCAATGAACTGGTATTTGGAGATGGAGCTCTGCCATGGGACAACAGAATGGGACATCTTAAGGGAGAGTTTCTTATTGACTTTTAGCTTTTAGGATCAGTTTGAATGCATTGATGAAGTGCTACAAGAGATAAAAGAAGCTATATTCAAAATGCCTAAGGAGCCAGTGAAATGGGATCAAGCGAATTGGAGTACACAGTTGTGCCATGGGCTAGAGTGCTACTATGTCACTATTGAAGAGGAAGAAGAAGAAGAACAGAATATTAGCATTCCAAAGACAGAAGGACAATGTGAAGTTGAGGGACCCAAAGTTGTGAACTCGTATGTATCAGAACGATTAAAAACTAGACAAGTAAACATCGGATCCAAAGCAAAGCCTAAGTGCTCGAGTACCAGGATCTATTCCCAACAAAATTTTAGGACTTGAAATGGATCAATGGATGTTTGGGAGTTATGAAGATTACACTTAAACCAGCTATGAAGCCCATTAAGAAGAGACCTTATTGGCTAAATCCAAAGTATAAAGAAAAGGTGCACCAAGAATTGGAAAAGATGTTGGATGCTGGTATTATTGAACCAGTAGAGGAATCTAATTGGATAAGCCCAATGGTTTTCCAAGAGAAGAAACATAAAGGCAAAATCAGGATATGCGTAGATCTAAGAAATTTGAATGATGCATGCGTGCACAATCTGTTTCCAACACCATTGACAGATGAAGTATTAGATAATGTTGGAGGACATGAGGCTTATTCAATTACTAATCGATTTTCATGATACCATCAAATAAAGATCACGCTGGAAGATCAAAGCAAGACAATGTTCACGATGGAGTGGGGTTGCTTTCAATATAGAGTAATGCCATTCGGACTGAAGAACGCGCCTGTAATTTTCTTCAGAGTAGTAATCACGATGTTGAAGGAACTTACTTATAAATTTTTGGAGGTTTATTTTGATGATTAGATTGTGTTTGGGTTGGTGAAGTGCCATGTTGTAAGTTTGTGCCTTATGGTGGATACATGTCGAAGGCATCGGATCACGCTGAATTTAAAGAAGTGAATATTCTATGTGCCCTTTGGAAATTTTCTTGGCCATGCAGTATGTGAGAAGAGATTGATGGTGGACCCTGCAAATATGGTTGTGATTGTGAATTTGGAGGCTCCTAGGAATGTAAAACAGTTGTGCATGACATTAGGGAACACTAGATATTACAGAAAGTTTATCAAGGCATTTGCTCAAATAACCACACCGATGGAAAAATTATTGAGGAAAGATGTGATGTTTTGTTGGGATGAATATTGTCAGTGCAGTTTGGATGTCTTGAAGGAAAAGATAGTAACTGTGCCTATTTTGGTGTTTCTAGACTAGAAGAAAGAATTCCATGTGCATGTAGATTCTTCTTGTTTTGCACTCGATGTAGTATTAACACAGGCGAGAGAAGGAGAAATTGATCATTCAATAGCCTTAGTGAGCAGAAAGTTATCAAAGATTGTGAAGAATTATTCTACTATAGAGCGTGAAGGTTTGGCAATTTTCTACACGCTGGAAATGTTTAAGAACTATTTGCTGGGTGGACACTTTAAAATTTATACAGATCACTCCACGTTGAAGTACTTGGTCAATAATCCTGTGTTGAAGGGGTGATTTTCCAATGGTTATTGTTTCTTCAGGAATATAAATTTGAAGTGATTGTGAAGCCAAGAAGGCTGAATGCAGGACCAGACCACCTATCAAGGATTGAAACAAGTGAATAACCAAATATTCTAGAGGAAGGACTATTAGATGCAAACTCTTTGTGCTGCGTGAAGGCGTATATGAGCTACAAGGGCTTCATATTACTTATCACATGGTCTCTCGATGCAAAAACCTAGTTCTAGGATCCCCCAATATTGCGTCGGGTGAGAGTGCAGCCCGCACTATGCAGGTTGTTACCGAAAGGGCTAGTAGTTAGGTTTTTGTTTCTTGGTGCAAACAAATTTAAACTTGGGTTATACCACCTTAAGCCAATAGAGACTAATCTCTCTTATACTCCTCATCTGCACTCCTAAACTATAAACTAGTTAAGGACTCCTCCCAAATATCCTTTTGAGCGAAGGTATCACCCAATTTATTCCAATTAGGAAGTCTATCATTGCTAGGATCCCTATCACAAAGGTATCCCATTGTTTTGAAAATACCTCAAGTCTACCTTAACATTTTCATCCTCTAACAAAAATTCACCAATAGCTATAATCTCAACACAACTTTTCTGAATCATATGAAATTATGTTGCCACTATGTCTAATGCATTCATCTTGGTGTTTATCAAATTCTTTCTCAACACCATCTTCCATTTTTCATTACCACTCTAATATAGCTTTGTGAAATTTTTGGACATCTCATTGAAATTCCCCTTTCTTGGTATTTGAGAGATCACATGATCCTTCATATTATCCATAATGATGTGTCTAGCTTTCACATCCTTCAAATTTTGAGTAGTATGCATTGTAGCATCTAAAGGAGCTTCTATTTCAATAGAAAAAAATTTCCATTACTATTTTATATAGAAATAAATAAAATTCTCTCATTTCATGAACTAAAAATTGATTCCCCTTACAACTGGATTCATACCTATTAATGGTGATTGACCAGCCAACATTCAGGGAATCTCCTTGGTATGAAGTCCCAACTAGACCTCACATTATTTGGTGTACGATTCCCATCCAGCATGATGACTCGATTTCCATTATCTTATAGATTTTCCTTAGCTCTTGTTGTTCAGCACATGAGAGTGTTATGCTTGTAGCTTCAAGAAAGTGAGGTGAGTATGCCTGCTGAGTGCGTAATGTAACTTTATGTCTAGGTTCTCTTACTATCAAAGGTGAAAGTGAAGTGAGCCTCTTGATAAGAGGGAATAGTCCAAAGCTAAGAAGAACCACATGAAAACAACAAAAGTGGTATGTCCAACATCCAGTGGAATAGTCCACAATGGATGCGGCGGTTGTGAAAATAAAATTTCAAGGGAAAACATATCAACCGTCCAACAGAGTAGTCCACATGGGGTGACGGTTGTTAAAACCAAGAAAGCATAAGGATGGTGTGTCTAGTGTCTGGTAGAGTATTCCACACAGGTGAGACAAAAGTGATAAACAATACCACACATCTTCAACAATGTAAGTACTAAAATAACTCAAGTAGTTCAACTATATTAGTACAGGTTAAGAAAACATGCATTACAAATCTTTAAAGAATAGTCTTACAAACAAATACAAAACATGTGTGAAAACGTGTTGTCGTAAGACAAGATTCTAAATTAAGAAAATGTTCCAAGGCACATCTGTATACCATACATCACTAGCCCCACTAGTGGGACATTGGAGCCACTCCTCGCTCCTCAAAGAACAAACTACAAACTCTCAAGGATATGTGGGATGAGCCAAGGTGAAAATTCCTTTTCTCATACAATGAGGGGGTACATATAGCCAAGGTGAAATAATTGAAACTTGTGACTCTTCCACTTCCCTCATGACCATTCGACTTCTTGTGACATTTCAACTTACATGACTCTTTAACTTCATATGTGCATCTCTTGGACTTTCACATTAGATTACATTGATTACAACAATTAGGACCCATAGTAGTTATGTGGCCGATACAACTCATGGCACAACTCAACATGACATTGCTGACATGTAACAGCTGACTGTGGTTCTGTGTCGAGCTGTTATGATGCTGAGTGATGGCATGCACTCGGTGTAACATGTCTTCACCTACACATGGAAAAGTTTGTGGGGTCTTCGAGGGTCTTGGTATTTTCTTGATGGTGCATGTGTAGGTGTCCCTTTCACTCACTACTCGATTTGCTTCATGTGTTTGTTATGTTGTGAGCAAGTGTTCTAGCATGTGCCTATTTTTCATCCTGTTCATCATCATGTCATGTTTCATCAATGTACCTAATCCATGCCATCGCTTATGATGAAATGACATCAAATCTAGAAATTTCCTAGTCTAACATGATGCATTTTTTTGTTTCTATGCAGGTGACTGAGAGAGGGACAAGGCACTAATACTATGCAGAGCACAACATAGGCTAGTATGAAAGGCTCCAAATAACTATCGAGAAAATCTATGGAGATGTCACTGGGAGGTAGTTTTGCACATTTGGAAAAACAATGATAGTTGTGGGGTAAAACCCAGCTCGGAGAAAAAATTACGCAATTTCTAGGAAGAAGGCTAGGAAGGGTGTCAAGGAACATTTGGGCCAATCTGTGGAATTTTCAAGCGGAGCATTGGGTAGGTCATCTAGCCAAGATTTGTGTAGTTTATCTAGGGAAGAGAGAGTGGGAAACAAGAGGCACTCTATAGGAATATCTTCACAATTTTCCAAAGGAGGACAGGATCAGGCTACTAGTGATCTGAAAATGAAGATCTTAGACTAATATTAAGGTATTACAGACTCGTGTGCATGGATTTTCCTATATTACTTAGTGAAATGGATCGGTAAGATTGCGAATAACATAGACAAGGAAGTAGTTAAAGAAACATAATAGACAAACACACATAAAAACAACAAGTTTAATATGGAGTTCAACTAAAATCTTGGGCTACGTTTCGTGGTCTAGCCTTTAGTGGTGACCTCTCTATTATGTCTTCCAGAGCAGAGTTTTACAAAAATGAGCTCAAATTGAGTCTCAACAGGCAGATACAAAACAACAAGAGTTTTGCTTGATTCCCTGAAGCCCCTCTAAGTACACAGACACTTTCTCTCACTCTTTGTCTCTGTCTTTGCTCTGTCTCAGAACTGCTTGTCTCTATCTTCTATTAGTCTGTGGATTTAAAGCCAATAAGCATTGTCTATTCATTTCTCCTTCTTGTCTCTCTGGCTCTTGGCCTTTGTTCGCTCAAATCCACTTCTAAGCATTAGCAATCATGGCATAACATCTATTGGGAAGGTGGCCACCTGTTCTGCAACGGAAAGGACCATCGGGCCTTTGAAATCCCCAAAAATAGCATTCTCTGTTTACACAGAGAAATACACTGAAAACGCAAAAATTCACCAAACTTTCATTTATCGGACTTCAAATATCCTTAATTCTGCTCTATACTCCTATCAAGTCTGCCTGTATATCGCTATCACATATCCACTATTGATATGAGTGACCTTGATCCAATGGTTGAGATCCATTTCGAGTGGCTCATGCGTACGGGGGTTATCTGCTTGAGAAGGCTGGTTTTCTCTCTTCGGTGCCTGGCCACGCGGCAGCCAGTGTATGGGCTTGGGCAGAGCCCAACCAAAACCACATACCACCTACGGCCTACCTAAACTCTCGCTCATTTCATGGTTTCCCTTTGTATTTGAAAAATACATTAAAACATTTAAAATCTTGCAAAATGGCTTTATGGCAGACTTGAAATGTTATACATGTGCATTCATAAGCACTTTCGGGTCCAGTTTAATCGCATCAAGGACATTTCCTTTGCAATTTATTTATTTGGTAGAAATGCAAAATACAAAGGAAATTCCATTTTCCGCATTTCAAAATATATAAAATATCGCCTATAATCCCATCAAGTCTGGCTATCACAAGCCATATTTGTATCCATCCCGCTCCTTTGTGTAGCTCTAATGTGATATTACAATGCGAGTGATCACAATTGCATATCGCATAGACCCCTCAGACATTTGTAAGTGCTCCTCCGTAATTGTTGATTGTGAAATCGTGAGTTAACCTAGGTCATTGATCTATGTGCTTCATCGACGATCCTCATTAACCCGTGCTGATTGTGATCACAATTTTGATATGGTAGGCTCTAATATCCTCTGCCTGCCACTCCCGATTGTGATATGTTGATCGGGTCTGGGCCGTTGATCGGCCAGATCCGACGGCTCCTGTGCATCATTCCTTTAACCTCTAGTAGGCCTTATTTCACTGTTTTCTTCATGTTTTTGCCTCATGATAGTGTAATCCGCCTTTTTTTAACGGTTCTTCTCACACAATAAATTTTAATGTTTAGAATGCTTTGAAGACTTAGAGGGTTTTCTAGGATCCATTTTGGATCACACCTTCCCACTGAAAAAGCTTTTGGACCACGAAAAGTTCGTTTTTAAGCATCAATCAAGTGAGGATATAGCTTCCTCACTTGTCCAATCTCTATCCATCTTGCACTGCTTGGTTTTAAACCTTTGAGTTCGATTTTGAGGTACTCAATATCCCCTCTGCGCATAGTTCTCACCTTCCTATCCAGAACTGTGTCTTCCTACAACTCATTGAGATATTCAAACAACAAATCATCAATATAAGGCAAATGACTTTGCTCTTTGGGATATTTAGTCAATGAAGATCCATATAGTCTCAAGTTCTCTGCACTAATGACTGAATAGATATGCATATATGCTGGCAAATCAAGGCGTAAAATGTTTTCACCAATTTTCTCAAGTATCTTGAAAGGCCCATACCTTATTGGCTTTAGCTTCTTACCTTCACCTTGCATTCTATATTTGCTTATGTATAGTCAAACTTGATCACCAACTTGGAAGCTATGTTCAATTCAATGCCTATCATGCCTTGCCTTGTACATGGCCTAGCTTCTCTCCAATTGTTCCTACACTACCTGGTGAATTTCTTGGATCTGTTCAATGAACTTGGTTTCTTTGTCCACATCACTTGTCCATCAACTGCTATGTCTTTATTAAAGACAATATCCAAGGGATACCTTGGTGTAAACCAAAACAAGTCTTAAAGGGAAATCTCTGTGTAGAAGAGTGCTTAGCACGGTTGTAAGCATGTTGCACATAACATAAATGTTCATCCCAATGCTTGGGATGCTTGGTGCAAGCCTCTAAGCAACTGCATCACTGTCCTATTGACCACCTCTGTTTGACCATCTACTTGTGGATGAAATGTTGTGCTCTTCTTCAATCTGGAGTCCATTAACTCCCATAGACTTGACCAAAACTTAGCAACAAATTAGGAATCTCGATCAGATACAATAGAAGTCAGTAACCCAAAATGAACCCATACATGTTGAAGGAACAACTTTGTTGTTTGTTCAGCTGTAATCTGCTTGTTACAAGGTATTAAAATACACATTTTTCTGAACCTATCCACAAAAAACATATAAATAATCATGACCTCTTCTGGATTTTGGCAATCCCCCAAAAAAGTCCATGGAAACACTTTCCCAAGGGCGAGAAGGAACTGGGAGTGGAGTGTACAAGCCTAGTTTTCTATTTCTAGGTTTGCTTTTAGCACACATGGTACACCCTTTAATATATTTAGAAACGGTTTCATGCATTCTTGGCCAATAACAGAACCTTTGCAACTGTGCAATTGTTTTACTTACACCAAAATGACCTGATATTAGAGAATTATGTGCTTCTCGGATTATATTAGCTCTTTCAGTTTGAGGAATGCATAACATTCCCAAATGATACAAGAGTTGGTCCTTACCATGATAATCCAATTATTCTACTTGTTTTCCATGACTTAAAGTTGCATATACATCTTTAAAATCTACATCTTGAGCATATTGTTCAATGTAACTTTGACACAATACTAATTTATTCGTAAGCATAGTAGATGCATTTATTATTGGTCTTGATAACATATCTGCAACCTTATTGTGTATGTCTTTCTTATATCTGATGACAAGATGAAACTATTGTAGAAAACCCATCCACCTATAGTGACTTGATTGTTGCAATTTAGTTTGTGGGTGCAAATATTGAAGTGGTTGATGATTTGTATGTACAATTGTTTCCTTGCCCAATAGGTAATGTTGCCACTTTTCACACTCTGCACTAATGCATACAATTCTTTATCATATGTGGGATAATTAACTACTGCAGAATTAAATGTCTCAGAATGATAACATATGGGTTTACCATGTTGCATCAACTCTACTCCCATGGCATAGTCATTGGCATCTATTTCAATCTCAAATGGTCTTTGAAGATCTGGAAATGCTAGTACTACTGTTGTACTAATTTTTTCTTTCAAGGTGTCAAAGGCTTTCTGTTGTTTTCCTC
Organism: Pinus taeda; assembly: GCA_000404065.3. Classification (NCBI taxonomy): domain Eukaryota; kingdom Viridiplantae; phylum Streptophyta; class Pinopsida; order Pinales; family Pinaceae; genus Pinus; species Pinus taeda. Next base: position 19,963 of record APFE030036647.1, read on the forward strand.
CCCTCAATCCTGTCAAAGCATGTAAGGGAGCTGCAATCAAGGAAAAGTTAGCAATAAACTTTCTCCAATATTGTGCTGCTCCTAGGAAACTCATAACTTCTATAGTAGATTTGGGTTTAGACCAGTTCATAATGACTTCAACCTTAGAGGGATCTATCTTCAATTCACGAACCCCTACAGTATGACCCAAATAATTTAAATATGTTTTTCCAAATTCACATTTTGATAATTTCACATAGATATTTTCTCTTTTCAAAACATCCAGAGTCTACTTTACATGCTTCAAATGTTCTTCCCATGTTTTACTGAAAAAAAGAATGTCATCTAAATATATAATTACAAAATCATCAATAAAAGGTCGAAGTACATCATTCATAACTCTCATGAAAGTGGCAAGAGAATTAGTTAGGCCAAAAGGCATAACCAGCCATTCATACAATGCTTGCTTTGTTTTGAAAGTAGTCTTCCATGCATCTTGTTCTACTACTCTGACCTGATGATAACCACTAAGAAATTCCAACTTGGAAAAGTAAACAACTTCTTTCAGCAGATCTAATAGATCATCAATGTGAGGAAGAGGATAACGATTCTTGATCGTTATTTTATTCAGTGCTCTGTAATCAATGCACATCCTCCACAAACCATCTTTCTTTCTCAACGACACAATTGGAGATTCACATGGTGATGTGCTTAGTCTTATCAACCCTTTTTTGAGTAGCTCTTGTACCTTCTTCTTGATCTTTGCATTCTCTAAAGCGGATAACCTGTACATTCCAATGTTAGGCAATGCAACATCTTGTTGCAAATGAATATCATGTACTATTTCTGTTTTGGGTGGCATACCTTTAGGTTCTTGAAATACGATATCATATTTTGAAACAACTTTTTCTAAATCAGCTTTCTGTTTAGCGTCACAGCCTTCAAATACATTGGTTTTATCAGGGTTCTTTTCCTTTTTAACCATTAGTAAAAATTTCTTGCATGAATTTACAATTATTTTCATCTGCCCTGAGTTTATGAGAGTGTAGTTATTTTTTAGTTTATGAGCTCTTACAATATATTCTATTCCATCTTTGGTGAGTTGATACTTATTTTCAGCTCTATAGAAAATGGCTTTTCTATCATACAAGTAAGGACATTCTAAAACAATACCACATATATCCAAGGGAACTATATATAACTCAACCTCATCTACAAATGTTGACCCAAAAGCAAACCTAAGTTTGCATTGTCTAGTCACTTGTAGCTTTGCTTTATCACATACCCAACCTAATGGATATGGCTTCTTGTGAGGTGTGGTTAGCAGTCCCAAGTTCTTTACAATTGCTACAGAAATCAAGTTTACTTGTGATCCACTATCAAATAAAGTATCGATATTTTGATGCTTGGAAATAACTCTAATATGAAAAAGCTCATGCCTTTTCCTCTCATTTTCTTGATTATTAATAGATTGTGTAGAATTACTAGTAGTTGCTTTAGAATTTTTACCTTTTATACCTATGGCTATGGCAGTTGTTTCATCACCTGAGTCTAACCCCAAATATTTCTTAATAGCAGCAACAATCTTATTCTTCTTTCCATCGAACTTCTTGCATTTCAACTCCAGATGCAAAGACTAGAAATGTGCATCATCATGTCCATCCTTCTTGGAGTGAGTGCATGAAGGTTTGTTTTTCTGTACAACGTCTGTCTTCCTCTCTTTTCATTTCTGCTTCTTCTTTTGCTTGTTCTCGCTTGTAGTGGGTTTTGATGATCCCCCAATCTTTGGGTTCACATTCTTGCCTCCAGCCTCTAGATGTGTATCCTGAACTAATACCTCATCTATGCTAGTAGGGTTAAACATGACAATGGTGTGCCTCAAATAGCTATGCAGAACACCTATATACTTCCACAAAGTTTTAGGTGAGTCTAGAGAAATGCCTAGAATTAAAGCTCGTTTTCTAAATTCCTAGCTATATCTTTGTACACTTTTCCCCTTTAATTGGCGAAGAGTTTTCCAACTCATCATTTCTTGCTGCATAAAAGCTAGTGGATAGAATTGTTTTTTAATGGCAGAAAGAAATTCACTCAATGTAGAAAGAATTTTACCATGCTTCTTCAAATCAGCTTATGTCCTACCTTCCCACCACGCTAGGGTAGTTCCTCCAAGGCGAAGGCTATCCAGCTGAATCTTTCTCCTTTCTAAATCGATGTTGTGCACCCTGCAATATACATCAATCTGCCTAATCTAGTTATCTATATTTTCTACATTTAATTCTCCATCATATATTGACAAATCAAATTTTACATCTAATTTAATCAAATATTTTTTCTTCTTTTTATTTTCAGGGCTAGAAGGAGGTGTTGATGGAGGAGGCTCTTCCCCTTTCTCTTTGCCTTCTAAATGGCCATCTAGAAGAGATTCCTCTATTCCTTTGTCTGGTTTGGAGGTTGAAGTACTTTCACCTCGACTTTTCTTAAATTCTCGATACATCTCTTCCACCATGGCTCTCATGGTCATGAAACTATCCATGAACTGAGAGTATGATTCCAGTGAGGTTTGTTCTGCCACCCTCCTCCTAGGATAGACTCTTGAAATTTCTAGACTAGCCTCAACAAGTTCTCCTTCTCCTATTTTGAGCTTTGACCTAGTTAGCATTCAACAATCCAGCACAGGCTTGTCTAACCTTAGCAAACCTAAAGCTCTAATACCACTTGATTTGGAAATTAAGATCTTAGACTAATATTAAGGTATTACAGACTCATGTGCATGGATTTCCTATATTACTAAGTTCAATGGATCAATAAGATTGCGAATAGCATAGACATGGAAGCAGTTAAAGAAACATAATAGACAAACACACATAAACACAACAAGTTTAATATGGAGTTCACCAAAAACTCTTGGGCTATGTCTCCTGGTCCAGCCTTCAGTGGTGACCTCTCTATTATGTCTTTGAGAGCAGAGTTTTACAAAAATGAGCTCAAATTGAGTCTCAACACACTAATACAAAATAGCAAGAGTTTTTCTTGAATCTGTCAAGCCCCTTTGACTACAAAGACTTGTTCTCTCACTCCCTATCTCTGGCATTACTCTGTCTCAGCACTCCTTCTCTCTGTCTTCTGTCAGTCTGTGGCTTTAAAGCCAATCGACGTTGTCTATTTGTTTCCACTTCTCAGCTCTTCGGCTCCCGGCATTTGTCCACTTGAATCCCATTCTGAGTGTTAGCAATCATGGCATAACGTCTTCAGGGAAGGTGGCCACCTGTTTTGCAATGGAAGGGATCATCGGGCCTCTGAAATCCCCAAAAATAGTGTTCTATATTTACACAGAGAAATACATTAAAAAGAAAGGAAAATTCGCCAAACTACCATTTATCGGACTTAAAATGTCCTTAATTCCACTCTATACTCCTATTAGGCCCGCCTGTATATCGTTATCACATATCCACCATTGATATGAGTGATCTTGATCCAACGGTTGAGATCCATTTTGGGCAGCTCATGCATACGGGGGTTAACTACTCGAAAAGGGTGGTTTTCTCTCTTTGGTGCCTGGCAACATGGCAGCCAGTGTATGGACTCCGACAGGGCCTGGCCAAAACTACTTATTGCCTACGGCCCACCCGAAATATCGCTCATTTTGTGGTTTCCCTTCGTATTTCAAAAATACATTAAAACATTGAAAATCTGACAAAATGGCTTTATGGTAAACTCGAAATGTTTTACATGTGAATTCATAAACCCTTTTGGTTCCGGTTTCATTACATTGGGTACATTTCCTTTGCAATTCATTTATTTGGTGAAAATGCGAAATACAAAGGAAAATGCCATTTTCTGGATTTCAAAATATATAAAATATTGCCTATGACCCCATTAGTTCCGGTTGTCGCAAGCCATATTTGTATTGGCTCCGCTCCTTTGTCTAGATCTGATGCGATATTGTGATGTGATTGATCACAATCGCATATCGCATAGAACCCTAGGCTGTTTGTAAGCGCTCCTTTGTAATTGCTGATTGTGATATCGCAAGTTAACCAGGGTCGTCGATCTACGCACTTGATCGATCCTCGTTGACCCACGCTGATCGCTATCACAATTGTCATATCATAGGCTCTGATATCCTCCGCCTGCCACCACCAATTGGATATGCCTATTGGATCTAGACTATTGATTGGCCAAATCCAATGGATCCTGTGCCTCATTCCTTTGACCTCCAATAGGCCTTATTTCATTGTTTTCTTCATGTTTTTGCCTCCTGATAGTGTAATCTGCCTTTTTTTAAAGGTTCTTCTCATGTGATAATTTTTTAACATTTAGAAGACTTTGAAGACTTAGAGGGTTTTCTAGGATCCATTTTGGATCAACAAGAAGTGCTAATCAAAATTTCACAATTCTGGGAGATAATCTGGGACAAGCAACAGGGCTCCTAGACATAACTACACAATTTTTGGGATGAGCGGAGAGAAGGGTAGAGGGGTAGCTGACAGTCAAAATTGTGCAATTTTCTAAGGAAGAGCATAGAAGGTCAGCAGGGGGTCTCCCTATCACATCTGCACAATTTCCTGGGATAGTGCACTGACAGGCAGCGGAGGCCTGTCCCACATGTCTAAACATTTTCTCCAAGGAGTGAAATGTAGGCATGTTAGAAAAGATCTTTGATGTTTTCGTATGAGTGCAAACCTAGGTCACAGCTCAAGTCAGTTTTTTTAGTTGACCAAAAGGAGGCTTAATGGGTGATCTTGCGGGAAGCGTGGACTAGATCGGGTTCTGGGACAACTTCTGCGCAGTTTTGGGAGACTATTAGCTGGCTCATTTCAAGAATTGTGTAGTGTAGGCTACCTAGAGGATAGCCTCAAGATCTAAATATTTTTAGGCATCAATGCAAGGACACTAAGATATAGTATTGGTTGAGGATGGTTGTCCGGTTGACAAATTTTCAGGAAAAATGACTATGTGTGAAAGCCAGTGAACTTGTGTATACATGACATTGTGATCACACACTTAACATGACTTGATGACAAGACACATCAAACCAACAAGGCAATCATGTGCTTAGTGAGATTGACTCAAAGGCTATGAGGGTCGAGTGCAACACTTGAGATATGTCTTCGAATGAATGTGACAACACTTGCGTGACAGTGCATGGAAATTTGTGCATAAGTACAACCGATGTTCACATGGAAAAAATAACTCATACGCACTAAGACAAACCTTCAAAATCATGAGAGAAAACTTGCAAGAGAGACATAGCAATCAGCATGCCAAAGAAGGCAGTTGGTCAAAAAAGAGAAGAGGAATCAAGGCATGTAGAGGAAGGACATGAAATGACTTTGTGCTTGCAAACATGCATGTTATCGAAGAGAAATGATATTTCAATGATAAGCAGTCCTTCAAGCTAGACTAAGAGATGTACTTCAAAATATATTCTTTACTTACCATAACCTAGAGATGATCATGCATCTGACAGAGTTTGCATGAAGTCTCGATATTTTATTATAACATGGTTTCTTATTCCTTCTCCTCAACTCCTTGAGAGTGATATAGCATGTCATATTTTTTGTTAATCACTGAGAGATAGATCTACATAGTTTCAGTGGGCAATAATTCCTGTAGGGATGACCTGTACAATTTTCTAGAGCAACAGTGGGCTACCTACTCTATGTAAATTCTGGGAGCAAGGTTGATGGCCTGCTCTGCCAAATTTTTGAGAGTAAGGTAGGCTACTTTCTCTATGAAATTTCAAAGTGAAAAGAAAACTAGATATCTAGGAAAACATTGGGTAGTTTTGAGATGCAAGATAGTGTTGCGGGATGGCGTCCTAGGTGGAAATACTATTCAGTTTCCAAATGCAAGGAAGTGTTGTGAGATGGGTCCCAAGAGGACACATCAGTTTTAGGTTACAAGATAGACTAAGCAACTGAGGTATAATACTATGTAGCTTCTAATGACAATGGGTTCCATATGGGAAAGGACATTGGAGGAAAACACTACAGAGTTTGGATGCGAAGGGAAGCTGGGGTCTCAACATGTTGTGTAGTCCCAACAGGAAAGCAAAAAGGCATGAGGGTTGCAGAAGAAAAGCATGCAGTTCCAGAAAGTTGGATGAGGCTAGGTTACTTGGGAAACCGACTAAGTGTGAGATTAGTGAAATAGATATAAACAATGACATAACTTGACTATGATCACACATGATCTATTACTGATACAACATAGAACATCCAGAACATATAAAATATACTCTGCTTAATCCAACAACCTTCACAACAAGCGTGTTTGAATTGAGTGTGAAACATGTCAATGCAATGAGAGTAACCCATATTTACAAAGATTCCCCTTAAAGCATAACACCATCCCATTTTCATGACAAACAATAATCCTTATGCCCAAAGGTGACACATACTGCATGAGATGAGAATGTGAACAAATATTAAGATCAAGGAGGGGAGCTTTAGATCATCAGCTTACTAACGAGTTACCAAGGAATGATCGATCATAGGATACAAGGTAGGCTCCAAAATTTTCATGTGAGACAAAAATTTGGAGGGTGGTTGTAGTCGCTACAACAATACCTTAACTAGATTGAAGTCATTCTCCTAGATGAAACCCTCAACCACAAAAACCTATAGGAAAGAAAAAGAAATATGTTGTTGTAAACCCTTCTGTTAATGGTCCTCAACCTCTCTTAGAGTTTATAGTGCTCTTATACCATGTTGAAATTTTAACACAAGATTTGATTAATTTTCCTCACAAATATTTATACATGGAAAATAATTTATACCCAAATTGAAATCTAAAACTATGAAAATAATACACTAGTTGTATCAACCTTTAGAAATAAAATATGCGAGAGAATTAAATAGGAGATGACGAAAAGACAACAAAAAACAGATTTCCCTATAAATGATAATTCACTTTTTATGAATATCTAAAATATATAGGGTCTATACCTACAAGGAAATTTCATAGAAAATGTAACAATAAAATGTTTATCTATTCAAATCCGCATAGAAATAGACTTTCATAGCTTTAACATAGATTTAGAAGCTCACCATACTCACTATAATTTAACCTTACTTATTCGACCTCCTACGCAAGCCATCACACCCAAAACCTACTAGAACTCAATCCTTTTGTGTTGCTACATAGTTTTGTATAGAAATGGAAATAAATTTTCTATGGCTTATGAATTCAAACTAGAAACAAGAGACCAAAATTTCTTCTACTATTATGTGGAAAGAAAAACACATAATAGAAACACATGCAATAACATTCAACCATTCAATCACCAAGAACAAATGTTCTTTCTAGGGAATGCAACGGGGAAAACCCCTTTGTTTGTATTATATCAGATGAGAAAAAAAATGATCTATTACAATGTCATCCTCTATCCTGAAGCAAAACCTTCACTACAATAGTGATCTTTTCCTCTTGCTATTGCTTTGCAAAATACTTAATGAATTCTTGACCTCCTAGTCCTCCTATTTCCTTGCATAATTTCTAAGGAAATTGGCTCCTAAAGAATAGGAGAAGCTTGTATTTTCTTATGTAATTACCCATAGGAAAGCCTCACATGCTACTTACAAACTGTATGTATTCTCTAGTATACAATAATAAATACATTGACGCATTTTTCCTCCACTCAACAAGGGAATCGAAATTCCATGCATGAATAGGGTTGTTTTGAGTAATTGATGAGCTAACTAAAATATGAGTGAGTTAAAAATTGTTTTAGCTACTCAACTGAACTCGTACTAACTCAACTAGTGACTAGAGCTAAGCTAACTCAGTTTAACTAACAATAAATTGACTAGATTATTAGATCTTAGCAATCAACTCATGCACAATGCCACTTCTAGCATAGAAACTCCAATTGAGTGATTTAACTATGAGACAAACCCATCAATTCATCTAACTATAATCTAAGTGATCATGCTGATGTGGAAAATTGAATTTCTCCATTCGACTAAGGCTCTAGTCAAATACAGATTTTTCTTGTTACAATTCTAACACTCCCTCTTCGCAAGAAAACTATTTTGCATAACCTAAACTTGAGTGGAATGCATTGTCACAAAATTACCACTGCCTCTCATTATTTTTTATACGACTACAATAGCTCTAACTGAGAAGCATTCAAAATACTGAATGAGTTATGTTTTTGAGCTAAAACTGTCTCTTGAGTCTCTAATTGCTACTAGGATTTGCAACTGCCTCTCAAGATTTGACTACATCAACTAAAACTGATCTTTCTACTGAATACTGTGGACCCCTCTAACAAGGGTAATGATACATGAGAAGGTTATACAACAACTATTATTTCTCTCCCATTAATCCTTCACAAATATTTGCAACTCCGGGACAAAGGCTTTCACCCTACTTCACTCTTGGAGGTATAGTTGGATGCATGGTGAAATATACCTCTAACTTGTAGAGATTTTTAACTTTAATACCAATTTGTTTTACTTTTATGGTAGCAACATGATTCAAATTTTCCTTCCCTCTATTGAACACCACATCATATTCAGAGTCTACAATTACAACTATAGAAACTGGATTTCTCTTTAGACCAGGTACATAAATTACATCCTTTAGGTGAAGATAGGAGTTGTTGGTAGGTTAAATTGCTTGATTTTTAACCCCTTTCCCAGTTCAAAATCATAACATTAGACCTATGTTTTAACCTTGCAACCTCCTTATTCCTGCACTATTCCAAGAATCATGCCTTTTCTTAGACTAACTTTATATTTCATTTTTAAGGGTTACAAAGGTTCTTAATTAATTGTTTTTATAGATTATATACCTTTAATATTACTTGCAACTAATATTTTATTTCCTAAAGTATTTGGTAAGAAACGTATTAATCATTTCGTTAACATGGTGGAGTGCAGGTAGGATTCCTGCACCGTTGGCGAATCCTAAACTTCCATGAAAGCTCACTACCTAACGCAACAATCTTGTTCCAGATATGTCACCTCGACTTGGGCTTGGAGTGAAGATAAGTCAGGGATATGATGAAGATTAAGTCATTGACTGGATGCTCAAGTTTAGCATTTTGTTTTAGGCGAAAGGCTTAGCATGTACTATTGTTGTTATTTTGTTACCACTGAAAGGCTTAGATTGTCACACTGGATGTCACTTGGTTATGACCATAGGCCTCAAAGGATATATATAATGTAGAATTCAGATAGAAAATGGCAGCGAGCAATAGCTATAGCCATAATAGTGTGACTGTGGTCCTTTGTAATTTTTCTGGTATCGCCCTCGTCCTGGGATGGATTCGAACTCACCATGTATATTTTCTGATTTATAATATAAAGGCTACACCATGTTATTTCATTCTTGCATTTTAATTTTTTGTTATTGCATCGTTGAGTGATGAGTTTCCAAGTTTCCAAAACAGGGAAAGAGATGGTTGGCTAGGCCCTAGCCAACCCAGCTCGTTCTCCCTCACATTCTTCTTTCTCGTTGAAGGTGTGTTGATTTCATTTAATGCAAGGAGTGAATTAAATAGACATTTTCATTTTTCCATAAAGTCAAGGTTCAATTTCATTTATAACCACTCTATGATGGATTTGTGGTGTGAACTCTTAAGTAAGTTTGATTTTATCCTTTTGTGTTTTATTCTCTTCAAAGCTTAGCATTATTTTTGCATGGATCGTTTAAGCACGTTATCCCTGCACTAGTGCATTTACAGTTTCATAAATTGATTTCTATTGTTCATTACAACAATACTGTTTTGCTATTTTCTATCATAAGAGCCTTGATGTATTTATTCAAATGTGTGTACATCATTCCGAAGTATTCTTGATATATTGAATTAGATATGCTTTGGTTATTGAAGAATGAATGCTATTATAACACATTAATATGTACTTGCACTTCATACCTTTTAGGGAAGGATCAAATTTCATATGTCATTATCTCAAAGAGAATATTTCTGATTTATTGGGTTGAAAAGGCAGATCAAATTTGTGTGTATGACTATTGCAGGGGTAAAGCCTATTGTCACACTTGGATGATTTATTTAGTTGCATGAATGAGTTCCTTGATTGAAGAAAAGTGCACTTTGACTTTGGAAATTAATTTTTATTTTGAAGATAAGTTGGGTTGAAGCAGATTTCTACTCATGTTAGTTATTTCAAAGTTTTGTTCACCTTTCCAAATTCTTTCATTAAGTTAACGCACTCTTTAAAAGAAATTTGAAAACTTGGTGCAAGAATATATGTTTTGATATAGGAATCAATATCTTGATATAAGAACATAGTTCTCTAGTCCTAAGGTTTAGAGCCCCTACATGAGGACATAAATCTTTAGTATAGGTGTAAAATATACTTCCAACATATAAACTTTGTTATGGTAATAGTGCAAGAATATTCTAGGAGTACAGGAATAACAGGTTAGTGCAGGGAGAAAGATCTATAGAAAAGTTGGACAACTTCGAGGGTCCAATTATTAATATGACATGCAACTATATTGAATATAGACATAGATTTCCATTTCAATTAATCAGGATTCCTTACAAGAGTTTGAGAGTTTCTTTCATTTATTTCTCCACAAAAGTACTTTCTTTCACATTCTAGCACTAGAATTTCATTGGTGTAAATTTCTAGGTGATATTTTCTTTTTGACTCTGAAAGGGGGGCATTTCCTGTGCTTTGCCTCTAAGTTTACAAAACCCCCCGGTTGACAATTAAGTGTTGAACGAGACTACGTAACCGCAATTCCTGTACCCAACATTTTGGCACCGTTGCCAGGGAGGCGATTTGAAATCGGTATGAACTTTCCATTTTCTGCAATAGGGGTAATTCTGCTATTATTATTTCCTACAATATGCTTCTATTGATTTAAGGTTTTTACAAGTCTCAATTGATTGAGAATCTTTCTGATTTATTGGGTTGAAAAGGCAGATCAGCTTTGTGTGTATGACTATTGCGGGGGTAAAGCCTATTGTCACACTTAGATGATTTATTTAGTTGCATGAAAGAGTTCCTTGATTGAAGAAAAGTGCACTTTGACTTTGGAAATTAGTTGTTATTTTGAAGATAATCTGGGTTGAAGCAGATTTATACTCATGTTAGTTATTTCAAAGTTTTGTTCACCTTTCCAAATTATTTCATTAAGTTAACGCACTCTTTAAAACAAATTTGAAAAATTGGTGCAAGAATATATGTTCCGATATAGGAATCAATATCTTGATATAAGAACATAGTTCTCTAGTCCTAAGGTTTAGAGCCCCTACATGAGGACACAAATATTTAGTATAGGTGTAAAATATACTTCCAGCATATAAACTTTGTTATGGTAATAGTGCAAGAATATTCTAGGAGTACAGGAATAATAACTTAGTGTAGGGAGAAAGATCTATAGAAAAGTTGGACAATTTTGAGGGTCCAATTATTAATATGACATGCAACCATATTGAATATAGACATAGATTTCCATTTCAATTAGTCAAGGTTCCTTACAAGAGTTTTGATAGTTTCTTTCATTTATTTCTCCACAAAAGTACTTTCTTTCACATTCTAGCACTAGAATTTCGTTGGTGTAAATTTCTAGGTGATATTTTCTTTTTTGATTCTGAAAGGGTGGCATTTCCTGTTCTTTGCCTCTAAGTTTATGAAACCCCCCGGTTGACAATTAAGTGTTGAAGGAGACTACGTAACCGCAATTCCTGTACCCAACATTTTGGCACCGTTGCCAGGGAGGCGATTTGAAATTGGTATGAACTTTCCATTTTCTGCAATAGGGGTAATTCTGCTATTATTATTTCCTACAATATGCTTCTATTGATTTAAGGTTTTCACAAGTCTCTATTTTTTTTATTCATTGCAGCAAGTGATAGATTCTTTTCTTTACAACATCTGAATTTTGTTTTTTTGGATTTAATTTTTTAAAATGAATGCCTAAGAAAGGTAGGGGTCTGAAGCCCAATAAAGGCCAATGAAACACTGAAAAATATGAAAACTCTTCACATATTGGACCTTCTTTTGCAGGTAGGAAGTCCAAGCAGAGCCAGACTAATCATGCCAGAATGGTCCACTTGGATTCTACAAATAGTGATTCAGGTGTGACACAACCCAAAAAGGGGAAGAAGGAGGCTAATGGTGATCAGAATATCCAATTTAGAAATAGTCAACCTTCATCTTCTAGAAGTGGTCTGAATGGAGGCACAACAATGGATGATCATGAAGACCATGGAGAGGAGAGCGGTGAGAATCAAGTAAATGGAGAGAAATCCACTTTTGGATTTCTAATAGTGAACTCAGAAGTGAATGCGCAAATGAAGAATATCTCACCTTCATCTCTTCCACACTTTCATGGTAAGGTGGACGAAGACCCATATTCATTTATTTTTGAGTTTGATATATTATGTCAAAGTTATGATTATTCTTCCAATGCCCAGAAACTAAAGTTGTTTCCTGCAACCCTCAAGGATTCACCCTTGCACTGGTTCATGGGACTGGGAGGAAATATTGTAAGTTTTTGGGAAATAATGAAGATAATATTTTTGAATAAATATCAGGAATATTGTAAAACTAGAGAAATGCAGGATAGGACTTTCATCATTGTACAAGGTGATGATGAGACTTTAGAGGATTAGTTAGAGAGATTTCTATATATACTCCAAATATCCAAACAAAATTTTGATTTAAGTACTATTCGAACCTTGTTCCTATGAGGATTTACTCAGGATTGTAGACATAATTTGAATTTGTTAAGACAAGGAGAGATTGCTCAGAAAACTTTTGAACAAATTTGTGACTTGTGTAGGAAGTTCTCCCGAAATCAATCTAGATCCACTAGAGGAGGTTGAAGCAAAACTAAAAAACTGGGATCTACAGATGCTATGATCATTAGCTTGGAGAATAAAATGGACAACATGAAAATTTAAATAATGAATACTGTTAGCAAACAAATAGAATCTTTGAAAGTCCAACACAAACTAGGAAAAGAATAAGAGTAATTGTCTATTTTTTGTCCAAAATGTAGGAAAAAGCATCCTTTAAGGGAGTGTCCTGCCAATATAAAAAGTAATAATAAATGTGTGATGTATGCAGAGAACCATGCCATGGAGGAATGTGTCACCATACTTGGATTAAAAATTGTACTTGAAGGAGAGAATTCTGAACCTAAGCGGGCACATGCCATGGGAGTACGAAGGAAGTGGCCACAGGTAAGTGCAGGTGTGGTTCCTGAACCACATTTTTATGGTTATAATGCAGCTCCATATTCCTATAATAATAATTATAATCACTCTGAACATTGGTAGCATGGAAACCATTTTCACCATGGACAGTCCTCACAACCTTGGCAACAAGGATGGAGAGGACCAAACCATTTGTATCATTCCTATCCAGCTCAGATGCAATCATATCCTCCTTCATACACACCAAACCATATCTCACAACCATATTCTTCCTCTCTACCTTAACAGATTCAACCATTTCCACCATTTCCTTTTCCACCACCATTTAAACCACCTCAAATATCTTCTCAACCGGTACCGAATCCTAATAATAAGGCAATACAACTTATTCATTCCATTGGACTATCCCCTTCTCCTACCTATCGAACCTTGCCAATTGGGATAAATGAGCTTTAATTAAGATCAAGAAGGGTAGTTAAACCAGAAAAACAAAAGCTATCCACGGTGATCATTGAGGAGAAAAATGAGGAGGGAACCCCTGATCATTCGAAAAACAACGTCACCATTCAGCCCATTCATGTACTTTCCAATTCATCATCTTCTCCAAACCAGCCTCCCTATCTAGAGAGGTTGGCTACAGGGAAGAGTGACCTCAAGTCCACTCTGGCTTCAAAGTTAAGGAATCTTTATATAAAGGTCCCTTTACTTCAGGATATCAAAGAAATTTCCATATGTACAAAGATCATTAGGGAGTTATGTCCTAAAAAGTGATGGAGGAAGAGAGTATAACCTCAAAATATTTAGTTTGTTGGTAGAGCAGAAGAGTTGGTGATAGGAGGAGTATCAATGGAGAAATACACAGATCCTGGAAACCCAGTTGTCTCTATCCAGATAGGTTATATCCTTGTCTCTAATGTATTAATAGACCTGGGGGTGCCCATTAATGTTATGACCATGAAAACCATGGAACAACTTAGGTTGGGCCATATTCGTCCTACACCCACCATGCTTGAACTTGTAGACAAATCTGAAATCAAGCTCGATGGGGTATTGGACGATGTGGTTGTCTCTAAAGATTCTTGGTAATACCTCGTTGATTTCATTATGCTTCAGCCAAAGAATCTAGTGGGACAACATCCTTTGATTCTGGGATGACCATGGCTTTCCATGGCTGATGCTTATATTGGATGTCGATCCGGTGATATGTACATTTCACATGGCGACTCTAGGAAAAAGGTCACCTTATATTCACCTGCTAGATCTATTCGGGAACTCAAAGACACTTTATGGTTAGATTATGACAGTAGTGATGAGGAGACTCGGTTTATCTCTTTGATTCAGAATCTGACCGAGTCCACCCAGGATGGTGAATTATGAGATTTCTTCAACAATCTACACACTCTGCTTAATTTTGACACACTTCATCTGATATTTAGTCTGGATTTTCAAGAAAATTCTGATTCATAGCCTTCCTTATCCCATATTGCGGCATCATATTCCTATACTCTTGAGCCTGAGACCACTCTTGTTGAAATTAGTCCACGCAAATCTTTACACATTAGCTCAGACCTGGATTCATATCAACAAGATAAGCTTGTTAGCTTGTTCTGAGATCACTTGGATGCATTCCCTTGGAGTTATGAAGACATGAAAGGCATTCCTCCCGAGACTTGTACTCATCATATTTATATCTAGGAGGGAGCCTGACCTATCTGACAACCTAGAGAGGAATGAATGCCACACTAAAAGATATTGTTAAAGAAGAATTACAAAACCTATTAGACGCTAATTTCATCTATCCTATTTCTGACAGTTAGTGGGTCTCTCCATTAGTGATAATGCCAAAGAAAGATGGGAGATGGAATATTTGCATAGACTATCGAGAACTAAACAAAGCCACTCTCATGGATTAATTTCCCCTTCCTTTCATCAATTAGGTGCTAGATACCCTTGCTGGTAAAAAGTACTTTTAATTTTTCGATGTCTTTAGTGGGTATAACCAAATCTAGATCACACCCTTAGATGAGGACAAAACTACCTTTACATGCCCTTAGGGTACATTTTCTTATCGAGTTCTTCCTTTTGGGTTGTGTAATGCACCCGCTACCTTTCAAATGGTTGTGCTAGCTATTTTTGTTGATCTTGAATGTGTTGAGATTTATATGGATGATTTTTTTGTGTTTGGTAACTCATTTGATGAAGCTCTTAAAAATCTAGAAAAAGTTCTTTTACGTTTCCAAGAGGCTTATCTTGTTTTGAGTGATAGAAAATGTAGATTAATGTGAAAATCAGAGGTGGTTCTTGAGCATTTGGTTTCTAAAAAAGGTATCAAGGTAGACCCTGCTAAATTAGAAGTCATTATTCATCTTCCTGTGCCAAAAAAAATAGAGGGAAGTGAGAGGCTTCCTCGGACATGTTGGTTATTACTAGAGATTCATTGAAAATATTTCCAATATTTCGACCCCTCTTTTTTTATTATTAACTAAGGATAGTGAATTCACCTGGTCCAAAGCTTGCCAGTAGTTGTTTAAGACACTCAAGGTAAAATTAGTAGAAGCAGCAATTTTGAGAGGAGCAAACTGTTCCCTGCCATTTCATATTTCCTAAGATTCCTCAAACACTACTATTGGCACAGCTTTAGGACAAGAGGAGAACAAAAAATCCTATGTTCTTTACTACATCAGTAAAAATTTATCACCTACCAAATTTAACTATATAGTGACTGAGCAAGGAATTTTAGCCATTATTTTTTCTATTAATAAATTCAGACATTAAATTAGAGTTTATCAAGTTTATGTGCATATTGATTATTCTTCTATAAGATATCTAATGAATAAACCTTTAACTAGCGATAGAGTGAATAGGTGGTTGCTTTTATTACAAGAATTCAATGTTACAATTATTGATAGACCAAGAAATTTTAATGTTGTAACGGATTATCTTTCTAGATTAAATAATCCAGGTGAAGTAATTCCTGTTGATGATGATTTCCATGAAGAACATATTTTATCTATGTCAGCAAAATCCCATGGTGTTATAGACATATTTGGGCACTGCAACCCCAATCACATATGTCCATAAAACAAGGGCTTCTAAGTCCCTAAAAGTGTTGTTTCATACCCTAAAGGAGCAAGGTTAGCTGATTACATCATCTCCCAAAAGTTCTCCATGAAAAACTGCTCAAACCTGGTCAAAACTGGACCATGCAAACTACTCAGTGCTAAGGATGCGATGCATCTCACCTGACACATGCAAAAAGTGGGATGCATACTAAAAATCCCTTCTATGGGGTGTGATGAGTGAGAGCAGACAAATGGCAGAAGAGGTTGGCTAGGTGGAAACCCAGAGAATCTTCTAGAAACTTCCCAGTTGACATTTTACTCTCTGAATTCACCCAGGGATGAGTAAGAGATCATGAATCTCCAAGTTCACAAGAAATCCATCTCTAGGTTTTTTTTATAAACTCAACAATTGATTTACAAACATCATAATTGCCCTGGTGGTGGCTCAAGTAACCTCATTAGATCAGCCCCTATGATTTGTATTTACTGACTATCATTAGGTCAGCCTAAATCCTTGAACTAAGCTGCAAAATGTGACCAAAAACCAAGTTAAAGTCTCATCCCTAGACCATCGCACTGTCTCCTTTAGGCAATCTAGATGCATCTCACCTCCCGTGTGCAACAGGTGAGATGCATCCCTGTTTCCCTTTGTTACAAGTACGATGATCAGATAAGACTGTTTCTGCCTCTAGATTTTGGTTTTCCTTCATTCTCTTCAGCTTTATTCAGGAGTTTTGTTGTCTGTGGTCAGCATACCACTATTGAAAATTCCTTCCTTTTGCACTATTCAGCCTCCATTATACAAATAATTGTAAATGTTTTTATGTTTTTTTCACCATTTACAGTTCTCCCTTACAAAAAGGTAGCTTAATCGAACTGTCGTCTTTTGATTTGAAAGTGTCGCAAGTGTCGTTTTCAGTCAAAGAAAAGAATCCTACTATTCTTGATGGTCGATTACACTATTACTTTTGTATTTGATTTGAATGAATAGTATTTCAAGTGTCGAAAGTAGTTTTCAATTCAAAATTGCAAAGTGTCGTCCTTGTCTTCCTTTCGTCCTTTGAAGAGAAAATTGTTAGTATTGTCACTTTGAAAGAAAAGATAATTTAGATTTGTACTTAGCATTTTTTTTTCATCCATACATTAAGAAAGCGAAAAACAAATACATGCATGTGCATTTTCATTTAGACTTCTTGTTGATTTTGATTTAGGACAGTGCATCTAGTGTGTGGTATCTGCTCTATGTTGAAAGAATCTCTCTTCTCTTTCTCTAGTAGCTAGGATTTTCATTGCAAGAAGAAGAGTAAACAACTGTTTATCATCTTCGATTGCATTTTTACGAATTGTATATCTACATCACATGGCGAACCTTAAAGGAAAACTTCTAAAGAAAGATCAATTGTAAGATAAATTCAATGAACATAAAAACACTTTGGAACCTAACACACAACATTTAGAAGTCTAGGCTAGAGACGTATTCTGGCATCGTAAATCTTGGTAACTATCGCTTTCATCGTAGGTTGGGTGATTCCTCCTCTTTGAGACAACAAGTTCCAGTATAGACTTATGCTCCCACGTACTGTCGAGTATATATTGGGAGACCACAATAGGCTATATCCTTTATCCTTAGGAAGCCATGTATGCCGCCCTATCAATCGCAATGCACTAAACACAACATTCGAGAAGATTTATTATCGTACCGTAAAAAGTATTCTGCAGTTTTCTGATTGGTTTGGTAATCCCTCTGTCTAGATTTCCATAGTAGTCTCTTTTGTTCCTTTTCACACTCCTTAAAAGAAAAGGTCCATCTGAGCACTTGTCACTTCAGGCTCATTAAAATCGAAGGAGACTAGAGTCATCTTTAGCTTTTTCTCAACTCTTAAAAATTGAAAAAGCAAGTTATGTTAAAGTGTCTAAAATTCATCTAATTCAGAATCACATTTTCCCCTTTATTTTGAGTTGATCAAATAATCTGCAATTGTGGAACAAAGTCAATCGAAACCCCGTCGTTTTCAGAGACTAACGAGTCAACCATATTTGACTCTGGAAACAAAACTATTCTGGACCAAGCGAACTCATTTAACTAGATCAAAGTCCCTGGGTTTGCTTGGAACTTGTGTTCCAACATCCTCAGAGACTCCAGTTACTCCAACCATTTCTGGTATCCCTCCCTTTACAGAAGAATTTTTGTAGTCACAAGAGGACATTAGAACTAATCCTAGTGTAATGATAAACACTTATATTCCTAAACTGGCTCCGTCTACAGCTGATTCAGAAGGTGCTATCCCTCCAACATCCATCACTGCAGAGTCTATACCTTCTTTGGCACCAGAAATATTTCATGGACCTGACAGTCCACCTCTCCCACCTGGATTGATTGCTATAGAAGATATTGTGGAGGATCTTCCATCCAGTACTCCATCACATTTTGGAGCTAGGATCACCCTATATCCTTCTCCGTCAGAAGTTAGTCTCCCTTCATCGCAAGTTCCTGTAGAATCACTAGGCTATCTTCTGGATAGACTCGATATGTATGAACAACCATCGACATCCAGGACTATCTCATCTGACGCAGCAGCAAGAGAAACTCTTGCTGCTACTTCAACAATGTTCAATGGTGTACCATCTGTCCCAACTAGCTCTCAACTGCTAGATGGATTCCACCTAGGGACTATTTCTACAGTATGGTCTGTTCTCATTTGTTCGTTCAAAATAATATCTAGAATCTCTTATGTTGGGTCTCAAAAAAATTGATCCTTCACAATAGTATCAATTTGGGCAGTCCAGTCTCCAGAGGCCAATCTTACCTTTGAACACTGGATTACCACCATTTGGGGGGCAATATGCCCTTTCATTGTTCCCTCCGGGAGGACAACCATATGAGAGTTCACAACAGAATTCAGGTCATGTTGGAATTACATCCAGTGGTTGGGTGCCAATACTACCTCAACAACCAAGAGTTGTATACTCAATGCAACCAAGTCTACCTGTGTCAAAAATCCCCACTACGCTGACTATTGTGACGGTGTCACAAGTACAATCATTGCCTATTGTATGCCCACCTCAAATTTCTCAGGTTGTAATACAATAACCTCTTGTGTCCACGACACAACCACAATCACCAATTAGTGGCTCCTTAAGTGGAGCAACCCAGGTGCAAACAGGTACTATTACTCGTCATCTTCGTCAAATAGCCAGTATTAGATAACAACAAATGGCTTCACAACCATGGCTTGTACAATATCAACAACCGCAATTCCAACAAGCTTACCAAGGACCTGAGTAGCAAATCTTTGTAGGTAATGAGCAGCCGTATATTCATAATGGTCAATCATATCATAATGGTTATGTCCATCATCCTTACCAAAGTTATCACCATCAAATACATTATGTTGGTATGCAAAGACCCACTGCTCAGGCAATCCCATCTTATCCTCAGTATGTTTCGCCAAACCTGAATCAATAGTTTCCCTTCGTGGTGACTTTAGAGTTACCAGATCTAAATCGGCTAACAAATGATCCAATTGCTTATGCCCCTTGGTGGTCGGCGATTCCTCATAAACTTCCATCAGATATACCTAAATTTAATGGAAATCCGGGTGAAGACCTGTCGAATCATGTGATGACCTTTCATTTGTGGTGTTCGTCCAACACTCTCAATGATGATTCGATTAGGCCTCTCCTTTTTCAGAAAACGTTAACTAGTCTGACAGCAAAATGGTACATAAAATTTCCTAGAGCTTCATTTGATAACTTTAGCACCCCTGCCACCTTTTTAACCCATTTCCAGTTACCAAAAAGGTACAAAATAGGAACATAGCTTCTTACCAATTCCAAGCAAACAACAACCACTCACATATTTGATCATATTATGAGTGGTGACATCACCGTAGAATGGTAGAAACGTATGTTCCTGATCAGCTACTAGCTGAATGGTTTATTAAGTCATTGTTACCTTCTATTACAGAAGATGTGGCAAAGGGAGGGGTCATCACTGAACAGCAGGTCATTTCTCATGTGCAATATCTAGACTTGATCTATACTTAGTCAGGAATGCTCTACGACAAAATCCCTGATGCTCCTAGAGCAGAGGTTTCCATTCCTCCTCCTCCTAAATAAAAAAAATACTCTCATGCCGGTGATGGTGTGATAGGTACGATGAGCACGAAAACCGTAAAAGCTACATCAAAGAAAGCCCGTACGGATTCTAGTCAAAATGCAAATGAGTAACTTCTCGCCTCAGAGGTTAATTCCATGTCGACTGACAAAGGCAAAGAACCGAACAAACCAGGAGGCAAGAAGAAAAAGAAAGGGAAAAGGAAGAAGGAGGATGAGTCGTCTCTTGAAAGATCTTCTGCAAACCCTTATGGGCAAAGGAAAGCCCCTTCGGGGTGTCAGATATGCGATGAGGATCATTGGACGAGAGATTGTCCACATAAAGTTGAAGTTAAGAAACTCTTTAAGGGTTCAAAAACCTCAGCGGTATTAACTGATCCGTTTCCAAACTCGAGAACCAATTTGGTTGCTAGCGATAATGCATCCCCATCCCAAGTGCTTATGTTGTCTATTTCAAAGCAGCAAAATGATGATTTGATATCAACAAGGAATAAAGATTACGGGAATCCACAGCTATCAAACAACAAGGCTACTGATCAACCTAGTAGTTCGATGACAACTTCGACCGAAGTTGTGCTACCCATCATTCCTGAGCTAAGGATAAAGACACCAAAGTGAGTAGTACACAAATCGACATTTAATCATCATGCCAGAGCAACACAGAATTATAATATAGTAGAGCACCTGGCCCAATCGCCATCCGCTATGTCGACACTTGAGGTACTGCGAAATTGCCCCTCCTAGAAGCAGGTTCTATTATATGAAATAGGTGGGATTGACCCAGCAGATTCCAATCTTGTGGCCTTTAATAATAGAGGATATGACCCTCATTCACCAACTCAACTCGCTTTCCTCATTCAATTGAAAGCCCTCAACAAAACTATTAATCGAACAATTATTGATGAGGGGGCATCTACATGTATTATGTCGATGAGTTGCTGGAAACTTTAGGCTCACCACCCTTGTCACGATCGTTAATGACGTTAAAAGCATTTGATGGATGAACATACAATCCATACGGGATTTTAAGTAACTTGCAATTCAAACTGGGGGGCAAGACAGTAGAAATTGATGTTGAAGTTATCGATGGAAACCTCAATTACAACATCCTACTCAGAAGACCCTGGATTTATGCTATGGTTGTTGTTGTGTCGACATACTTCAGAAAGATTGCATTTCCCTTCTAAGGAGGAATTACAATCGTCAACCAGCAAACATTTCTCCCCAACAGTTCACAAGTTACTTGGAAGCATTCTGATGATCCCTGAAAGCTCTCAATTGCTTCAATATCGGAGTAGGCCTACTAAAAAACCCTACATTGATGGGTACTTTTTCCCTACCGCCTCCAAACAATCTGGCGGAAGTGGACATAGTGGGAACCTGCAATATGGTATCTTCTATTCAGAAGATGTCTGAACACGATGTTACCATGGATCATCACCAGGTATTGCCTCCAAGCCCAATAGAAATATTGTAGCAATCAATGTTTTCGGCGTGGGAGGCAGACCCAAATCAATGATCATCAAGCGTTTGGATAGATAGGTCTAAGGAATATGGTACCTCTTCAGATCCTTGGTTGCATGTACATTCTACAAATGAAGGAATTGTTCAATCAATGATGATAGAGGGGAAACCATGGGAAGATTACCACCATCGTTCCCAACTTCCAGATTACAAAGAATATTGTTCCAGTGACCTTAATCATCCTTCAATTTTTTATTTCCTATCAAATACTGTAAATACGGTGGATTCCGAGCGAAACCTATCCAATATTGAAGAAACTATCTCCACAAATATCTCGACCAAACTAGATTTTGTAGAGAATATTCATGTCAGCAAATCTTGTTCTTCTTTAGAACTGAAAGTATATTACGTTCTCTTTCGCGAGTTCAGATATGTCTTTGCATTGTCATATGAAGAAATGCCAGGCATTGACTCGAGCATAGTTGAACACGAAATTAAGATGTATCTAGATGTCAAACTAGTACGACAACGGCTTCGACAGGTGCACCCAAAGAAAGCCACTGCCATTAAGGCAAAAGTTGAAAAACTTCTCCATGCTGGTTTCATTTACCTAGTTCCTCTAATCGATTGGGTATTGAACATTGTTCCTGTGATGAAAAAGCAAGGAATGATTAGAGTGTGCGTCGATTATAGGGATGTAAATCAAGCTTGTCCAAAGGAAAACTACCCTACACCCTTTATTGACCAGATAATTGATGAATGCGCCGGATGCGAAATCTTTTCATTTATGGATGGATTTTCTGGGTATAATCAAATAAATATCCGCCCACAGGACCAGTCAAAGACTGCATTTATTTGTCTGTGGTGCACATTCGCTTACCGCAAGCTACCTTTTGGTTTAAAGAACGCAGGGGTGACCTTCCAGAGGGCAATGAATTATGCCTTCCATGACATCAAGAACATCGTTCAACCATACCTCAACAATCTTCTGGCTCATTCGTAAAAGCGGACCGATCATCCGTGGCATTTGAGAGCAATATTTCTACGTTGCCGGCACTACAAAATGACTCAATCCGCACAAGTGTGTGTTTTGTGTCAGTTCTGGTCATTTACTTGGCTTTGTAGTATCAAAGGATGGGATTCATCTCGACCCATGTAAGGTTCAGGCAATCATTGATTTGCCTCCACCTTCAAATTTGCTTCAGATTCAGAAACTCCAAGAGAAAGAAAAATTTCTAAGGAGGTTCATTCCAAGTTACGCCGAACTTGCTAAATGTTATATGTGTCTGTTGAAAAAAGAAGTACCCTTCAACTGGGATCAGGTTGAGCAAGCTTCCTTTGATGCTCTAAAGGAATCCCTAATAAAAGCATCATTATTGTATGCTCCTGATTATCAAAAAGACTTTAACCTGTATCTGACTGCAACGGATATGACCATCACAATGGTTTTAGTTCAAGAAGACAATGGAATAGAACATCGTGTATATTACTTAAGTCGAAACTTAAATGATACAAAGAGCAAGTACTCCTATGTTGAAAAGTTGTCTCTCGCAGCTGTTCAAGTAGTACAGAGATTTTGACACTATGTCCTCTTTCAAAAAACTACCATTTTTTCAGATTGCAACCCCATGACTTACATCTTGTCGCGATAGTTACTTGGGGGAAAATATTCAAAATGGATAGAAATTTTGCAAGAGTTTGATCTGGAATTCGTAAAATCCAAATCTAAAAAATCCCTGGTTTTTGCGGACTTACTATGTGACTTCCCATCTTCGTCCAACGATTCAATATCTAAACCAACAATCATGGATGAATCTTTGTTTCTAATACCTTCAAGCAACCCGTGGTATGGAGATAAAATCATCTATCTCCATACATAAACATATAGGTCTAATACCTCTCACTCAGAACAGTGACGTACTCGATACCGTCGTGGTATCGATACAATTCTGTGAAGGTGCCTCACCCATGAGGAGGCCGAAAAAGTCCTGAATGATTATCATTGAGGGGCATGTGGGGGGCATCAATCTGGTTATGCTACAACACAAAATATTTTACGAGCAGGATACTTTTGGCCAACAATCTTCAAGGATTGCATAACCGCAGTTAGAAGTTTCCATGCTTATCAAATCTTTGACCGCAAAACCAGAATACCACCTGCAACTCTACAGTCAGCAGTTGCTATTGGACCATTTGCCAAATGGGGCATAGATGTCATGACATGTAACCCCACCTCGGTCGGGGGGCATGGGTATATCATAGTCGCAGTTGACTATTTTACAAAATGGGTCGAGGCAATGCCTACATTAAACAAAAGCAACGAAATGGCTGCTCTTTTATTTTTCAATCATGTAGTCTCTAGATTCAGTGTTCCACAAGCTATAGTCACAGATCATGGATCACATTTCTGCAATCACATGATGGTTGAGTTGGCTGCCAAGTTGGGACTGTCTCACGACAGCTCTACTCCAAATTATCCGCAAGCTAACGGGCAATTTGAGGTAATCAACAAAGTCCTGAAACACATGCTACAAAGGATGATTGGAGTCCATAAATGGAGTTGGCACCTAATCCTGTACTCATCCTTGTGGGCATACCAGACATCAGTGAGAAATTCTACTGGGTTTATGCCCTTTCAGCTGGTGTATGGCCTGGAAGCAATCTTACCAGTTCAGTGTGAAATCACGTCCCTCAAGCTTGCAGTCAACCTTCTCCCCAGAACTTCAGAAGAGGAGGCTCGTTTCTTGGAATTAATCCAACTGGATGAAACCCTTCATGATGCCGCCTTGGCTAATGAAGCACATAAGAAACGAGTCAAGGCACAGTTTGACAAGAATGTTGAACCCCATGTCTTCTTAGAAGGTGACTTGGTCTTACTTTACGACCACGAGTTCGATAAGATAGGAGCAGGTAAGTTCCATTGTTTATGGATGGGCCCCTATACTGTTAAGTGTGTATTAGAAAAAGGAGCCTATGAGTTAGTGGACTATGATAGGATTCCACTGTCGCAACCCCGAAACGCGTTGTACCTTAAGTGTTACTATGCTTGACTCAGTGTAGTAACCTCTTCATATGCTTTTCTTACATTTTTGTTTTTGATAAGAATAATCATTTTGGTTAGGTAATCCACTTTTACATTTGTTGCAGATGTCGAACCTATTGGAGTCATTTGTTGGATACGCTGATGGAGCGAGTCATAGTTTGTTGAACCTATCTTCTGCGGCCTGGGCCATCTTTGATCCAAGCGGCGAGTTAGTGAGTTTCAGAGGGGTATGTATTGGTCGATCAACGAACAACATCACTGAATAAAATGTGTTGATAGAGCTCCTCTCTAATGCCATCGTGCATGGCATACACTGACTTGTCGTCAGGCTAGACTCAAAACTTATCATTCTATAGCTCACCGGCATCTATTCAGTGCAAAATCCAACTATCTATCGTATGTTCGTAAGGGTCAAGATTTTGGAATACAGTTCGATTCTATTCAATATCAACACATTTCTAGAAACTTAAACACATATACAGATTCATTAGCAAATTATGTGTTAGATAGACATTTGCAACATTTATAAAAGAAAAGCATTTCATCAATATTTGTAATCAGGATCATATAACTTAACCAAAATAAAGCTTCGAAAATCAAAAATATATAACTTTTTATAGTTTATACATAGTGTTCTGTGTCCAATTCAAAATCGGTCAAATGACCCAAAAACTCAAAATGCTAGGGGGCACCCTAGTCTAATGGTGCTAGTGATAACAAGTCACTACCTGTGTAATCATGCGTAAGAGCCTAGTCCATCGACTCAGCACACCAGTGGTATGTCGTTGTAATCTCAGAGGCAGCTCATCAGTCCTCACATCCGAGATATCAAGGATGAGACCCTCGATCTGATCCTGCGATACTGCAAGAGTCTCGGCCACATCCAGGTCATGAAGGACAACCCTCCCTACAACCTCTCTTGTTGGAACGACAGCTGTTGCTCTCAGGTGCACTGCTGGTCGCACTAGTCTGATATCTGCATGGGCACATGAGTTTTGATTAGTCCTGATAAAACAAAGCACAAAAACATTATAAAAGCAATAAATAGGGATATGGTCAGAGATTTTTACCTATGACACCAAACTACTTGCCAGCCGGCAGCACCAAATCTGGGTCACCCCGGAAATCCATGCCAACATACGGACACTCGGCATAAACCATCTGCCGATGGTTGAACCACTCGAAAAAGGCGTCAGAGAAGGAAACTTGTGATTGACTAGCATATCGGGCCATAAGGTCAACCCATCTCTGCATCTGTGGCTCAGTCGGTGGTGGAAAATCGAGTGAAATGTACTATGGCTACATTAGTGGGATCTTCTCCAAAGCGAAAGCAATCAGAATAGAACCATAGCCAAAATTCTTGGATCTTCCATTTTCACCTTGGTAAGTTGTTCTTTTATCACCGAAAGTACTGCATCACACCAGTTGAATACCTTTGGTTCAAGTCATTCTAAGGCATACTGCATATAGGACCTGTTGGCCAAGTGAAGGGTTGCGCTACCAGCCAATCTAGCAAAGGTGAATAAAATAGTCCTCAAGGACTGGTTGGGGACATCTCGGATATTGATCTTGCCATCCCTGCTTGGTTGAGATCCTTCTCTACAGTATCGGCGAATATAATCCCTCACGGATTCACCCCCATGGGCGGAACCTGATAGTGAGAGAGGGGCACCACGCCTCGATAAACCGATCAAGAAGTAGATGTCCTCAACAGTCAAGGGGATGGATTTGCCTCTGATTTGGAACACTTGAATGGTAGGATCCCATGCATCGAGGAAATATTGCAACAAGTTGATTTGTTGCCTCATGCTAGATATGTGAAAGAACTTGAGCAAACTGTAGTTCCGCAATGCAGTTACTATACCCGGATCATGTAAGGCAACCATGTCCTCTTCTTCATGCTCATGTTCTTGCCATGTAAAACCATTTTTCTCCAATGAATCTCTGAAAAACAAACAAGAGAAGAATCAAGATCCTGATTTAGCAAAAAAGAGGCAAAATTTCCATGAAAAATCAGTGCAAAGTTTTCCTCCTTGTGCCCATCACACCCCAACTGTGTACTGGGTGAGATGCATACTGACTAGCCAATGGCCAGCCCAGTATGCATCGCACCTTTCGATGTATACTGGGTATGATGGGGGCAAAATGAATTGTTCAAACCCCAGAGACTCAAAAAAACTGGAAAACATGCTCAGAATTCAAAAAGGAAAGAATGCAATTGAAGAACTTAGGTTTAGCTCCTACTTGTTGCAGACGGTGCCGAAAATCATTCACAAAATCTCCCAGAATCAGCTGGTGAAAATCAAGGGGAAACCACCTCCAGAGCTCCAACAATCCCAAATTCAAATGAAGTGGTAAAAATGAGGGGTAAAAACTACTTTTAAATTACTTTTCACGTAATTCAAGTAGGGTATTAGTGTTTTAACTCATCTTTCAAGCATGTATTCACATTTCTAATCAGTTTGATGGAGCAATTGAACAGGTAGTATGACCGTCAAAAGAAAAAAGTGTTAACGATGAATCAAATATCAATGACCATTATCATGAGCAGTTTTACGCAAAGTTCAAGCTCATTAAAAATTAAACCTAGAAATGAGCAAATGTTCCACCAGAGTTTAAACTCATTAAAAAATTAACCCACCTCCAATAAATAACCATTACGAATGCATTGTCATCGGCTTCTGAACCGTGGTCGTGTTCTTACCATCACCTTCGCTCTTTTCTAGTCGATCATACACCTCCATTTGATTATTTACCCCTTTTGAGGAACAATTGCGATGAGTGATTTTGTTAGCCATCTTCTTTACACTGTCATGATTGAAAAGTTTCAAACCTCACCTGGAACTAGCTGCTACCCGAAAATATCACTTGTTTCTCAAAAAACGAGTCTCCTTTAAGCTCTTTTCATCTAGCTCGTAAAATATGAAAAGATTGTCGAGCAATTGGCCTCTCTAGCTCATTAAAACGATCGGAAGTGCTATCCCTCCTCTAGATTTTAATCTTTTTGGACCTGAGGGATCATTACACAAAAAGATTGAGCGCTTGTCTTGTTCGGCTCGTTAAAACTATCAAAAAGTCATCCCTTTCATATTGTTTTATACTTTTTCGGACTTAAGGGATAACATCACGAAAAAGTATTGTTGGAGTTTTCTTTTTGTCCCTTTTCAAACTCTCTAAAATTGAAAAAAGACCGATTTATCTTTGTCGTTAAATTCGTTAAAACCAATAGAGACAAACTTGTCCATGCAGACAAGAATGAGTTTCACTATTGCTAGGCTCATTAGAACATAGTGACGGGTTTGCCTGAAGGGAAAATTATAGAACAAACATATGTTATCCTCCTTAAGCTTGACAAAAATAAAGAGGTACTGGTCAGTAATGACTAGGGAAAAATTGGGAAGAAAACTTGAAGAAACTTTATTGGTAGCAAGTCGCTCTTGAACATGACACTTTCACTCCATCACCATGATTGAGTTGGGTTGGGTTAGTCTATTTACCGGTCATATTACCATTGGTCCACCGTACCATCCATTTTTTGGGTTAACGCTACCAATCCACTTTAGTGTCGCCAATATGTTCAAGAGAAGTCGCTCAGAGAATTCACCAACCTAGCTTGTGTCTCATCCGCTACAATACCTTCACCATTCATTCTTTCATGACCGCCACCTTAAACTCTGTATCATCATATCATTTTCACCTCCACAAAATCATTTTTGCTTCGTTTCATGTCATAGATGTGGGATTCATTAATGCCCTCCTACAACGGGTCACTTCTTGTCGACATCAGCTCATTATCAAAGAAGTCGACTTAGGAACAACCCTTTTAGTACTTTGAAGCTTGCATGCCTCAATGGCAAGTCTCTCACTTTTGGCGACAAGTTTACATTAATGGCCTTCGACCAAAAGATTTTGTGTGGTGTTCGATGCCAATCCCCTTTCTCACACCACGTGAATTGTACTATCGTAACTTGAGGGTCATCATCATTATCGGTGATTCCTCTCGTGCCTGTTAACGGCTTACATCATTGGCTGGTAATCAGGCGATGTCTTTCCATGTTCGACTCCAGAACATATTTTCACATGGATCGACTTGTACTTCGGGCGAAGATGGAATGAGTTTGAAGACCCTGGATCTAGTTTCATCCATCCGAGCTATGATATATTCAGGAAAATAAAGACATCAAATGTACATCATTGCTACACAGATAATCATCAAAATGAAAGGATGATGGCTCTACCAGAATCATCAGTCTGCCACATAGATAGTTGTCTGTCCCATGTACATGAAAATGAATTTATAAAGCTGAGCATGGGAATTCCCACCTCAGCTATATCATGAAAATATTATGAAGATAATGTATTGTATTGTATCGTATTATAGGTTGCCTTCCAGTTCGAAAAACCTCGGATCCTCATGATAAAGCATTTCGCCCGACATCAAAAGATTTATGACCTCATGCTTTAGGGGGCAATTGTTATAGACATATTTGGGCACTGCAACCCCAATCACATATGTCCATAAACCAAGGGCTTCTAAGTCCCTAAAAGTGTTGTTTCATACCCTAA